>JAHKKF010514353.1:2572-17620 GCA_019740295.1 Labeo calbasu | reverse complement strand
ACTTTTAATAAACTTTTAATTATTAACTTAATACATCCTTGGTGAATAAAAGTATTAATTTCTAAAAAAAAAAAAAAAAGAAACAATAAAAATGTACTGACCCCAAACTTTTGAACGGTACTGTATATATATATATATATATATTATCGTTATTATTATTACTATTGCATGTTTTTGCTTTTTGGTGTTATTTTGATTAGTTTAATAGCTATAGTTTTATTTAACTATAACAGCATTGTTCTATTGTAAATTATTAATATATTTTTGTGCGTATTTTTCAGGACCAATTTTTTGTACATATTTATTTATCTATGCATTTATTTATGCATTTTATGCATTTATTTATGTAGTTTGGTATTATTTTGATGAATTTAATAGTTATATTTAGTTAACAGTAACAACATTGTTCTATTTTAAATTGTTAATATATTTTTTTGCATATTTTAGGACCACTAAGATTTTTAAAATGTTGTTGTTGTTGTTGTTGTTATCATTATTATTATTGCATTTTTATTTTATTTTGATTAATTGAATAGTTATTATTAGTTATTAACAGCATTATTTAGTTGTAAATTATGAGCATATTTATATGCATATTTTAGGACTACTAAGCCTTTTTATATTTATTTATTTATTTATGCATTTTGATACTATTTTGATTAATAGGGTTAGATTTAGTTGACAGTAACAACATTGTTCTATTTTAAATTATGTGTTTTTTGCATATTTTATATTTTTGTTTTTTGAAATGTATTCTTCTATTTATTATTATTATTTATTATTATTATTGTATGTTTTTGCATTTTGATGTCATTTTGATTAATTTAATAGTTTTAGTTTTTAATTAACTATAAAAGCATTGTTCTATTGAAAATTATTAATATATTTCTGTGCATATTTTAGGACCACTAAGACTTTTTTGGTACATATTTATTTATTTATGCATTTGGTATTATTTTAATAATATAATTAATTTAATAGTGTTAGATTTAGTTAACAGTAACAACATTGTTCTATTTAAAATGAGTAATATTTTTTGTTGCATATTTTAGGATCATGTTTTTTTAAATGTTGTTGTTATTTAAATAATTAGTATTATTGCATGGTATTGCATTATGTTGTTTTGATTCATTTAATAGTTTTAATTAAAATATATAATATTATATATATATATAATATGCCTGTCTGTTTTAGGACCATTAAGGTTTTTTGTTTGTTTGCATATTTTTGCCTTTTTATTGCATTTTGAAATTTGAATTTAATAGTTTTATTTTTCGGTTATGAATTATTTATGTATTTTTTTTTGCATATTTTAGGATCATTAAGGGTATTTTGCATATGGCAATTAACCACAATTACAATCACAAATTGTAAGTGAATTATAAGTGTATAATAGTATTGTTTTTATATAATAATAATAATATTTCACATATATATAATAATAATTTGAGACATTAAGGTCTCTTATGAATACTTAATAGGGAGATTTGAACAAAACTTTCGATTTGCTTAGATTTCTGTCGAAGCGAAAAATCTGAACACAATAGTCATTTGTTACCTGTAGGGTCGGAAGCGCGTTTGCATTTGTCTCCTATTTCATCACTTGCGTGTCAAAACTTTTAACAGTTTTAACAGCATTTCCAACTTTCGGTTGAACATTTCACAGATGATTATATGGCACAGCTGGCACAGCGAGGTGTTCGCTCAGACGAATTAGCACTAATATATTCCGAGCGCATTATTTCTGTATTTATAGCTCATCGTCTGCAGGAACAGAATGCAAAAAAACACTCAATTCTTCCCCAAGCAATTACCATAAAAAGGACAAAACCGCTGTGAAAGATTGACGGCGCAAAATGACAAGATTCAGCACATCAGTGGAGGAAAAAGGGTCAGCGATCGTTTGTTTTGAACAGACGGCTCGGCTTCGCTGAACAAAAACCGCCCGCCACGACTCAAACCCTTGACAGCATGCGAGAAGGTTACGCTGTCTGCGCGATAAAAGCCGTCTTTTCCTGTAACTTTGCTGTCATTTAACAGCGTTTGTGCTCTTCTCAGAGTGTCGACAGCTGTATGTTTTCAGATTCACAAATGAGAGCAAAACTCTGCTTGCGTCTTTAGGAGGAACTGCTTCTAGACAGAAGGGCTTCCTGGGCTGCATTCGCTCGCTCAAGCTGAACGGGAAGACTCTGGATCTGGAGGAGCGGGCGGAGATCACGCCCGGAGTGACGCCCGGATGCCCCGGACACTGCAGCAGCTACGGCGGCCTGTGCCAGAATCACGGCACCTGTGTGGAGAATCACAGCGGCTTCACCTGCGACTGCAGCGCCTCGCCCTTCACCGGCACCTTCTGCCATAAAGGTCCTGAACCTCAGGAGGTTCAAAGTGGTTTTTACCCAAATAATAGGGCTAGGGAATTCATTAACATCAGTATTTATAAAAAAAAATCAAATAAATCAACTTTCTAATTTTGTTTTTAATATGTACATTTATATTTCATTTTAATTCAATTACAAAAATTAGCACGTTTTTGAATTAGTTTGTTTTTATATTTTCAGTTTTTATTTTATTTTATTTTATTTTATTTTATTTTTCAAAAACAAAAGCTGTTCCATTATAACAAAACAAATAAATACAAAACCAACCAACAAAACCAATAAAGCAATATCAATCAATATTTCTTTGTTTATTTATTTAATTAAATACAATAGTGATAATAAACTTCATTTCCAGACTTTGAGCATTTCATTTGATAAAACCATCATTAATACACTAAAACTCAAATATTTACATGGATATTTTACTCAAATAAAAAAAGAGAAGTTCTGCTAACAAATACTTTTTCTCTTTTATTTTTGTGTTATTTTTTTGTATATTTAATGTACTTTTATAGTATTTATTAATATTTTGAATTAGCTTGTTTTTATATTTTCAGTCTTCATTTTTACTGTAAATTATAGTAAAATTATAGTAAATTTTGTTATGTGCTTTAGCCATTTTTATTACTTTTTTATGTTTACTTGTATTTTTATTTCTTTTAATAAGCTTACATTTTTCATCAAGTGTTTATTTTATTTTATTTTATTTTATTTTTTTGTTTTTATTTTATTTTTCAATTACAAAAATTAGCAATAACAAAGCTGTTCCATTATAACAATACAAATGTGTTTCCTTGTTTTGTTTTGTTTTTTCTTTTGCCCTGACAGTAGTTCTGGCCAATAAAGCAATATCAATATTTAAATAAATAAATAAATAAGTAAATAAAATAGTGATAATAAACTTCATCTGTAGACTTCAGGAGGATTTCATTTGATAAAAGCTATTATGATAAAAAATGATAAAAGCTATTATTTACATATTTGCTAACAAATGCTTTTTCACTTTTAATTTCAAGTTATTTTTTGTATATTTTATGTACTATTATACTATTATAGTATTTTTGCTTTTATATTTTCAGTTTTTGTTTTACTGTAAATTTTCAAATGTCATTTTGTTATGTGCTTTAGTCATTTTTATTACTTATTTGAATGTATACTTTTATTTTTAATTCTTTTAGTAATTCCAGCACATCAACTTATTTCAGTTAGTTTCCAAGGCAACAGTTCTAATTTTCTCTTTTTAAGTATACGTTTTAAGTAATTTTTCAATTACCAAAATTAACAATAAAAACAAAGAAATGTAATTAGTTTAATTTAATTTATTTTGTATTATTTTAACAAAACAAATGCGGTTCCTTGTTGGGGGTTTTTGGACCCTGATAGTATGGCTGGGCAATAAAGCAATATCAATATTTATTAAAATAAATACATACAGTAGTTTTAATAAACTTTATTTCCAGACTTGACGAGCTTTTCATTTGATAAAAGCTATTATAAAATACACTGAAACTCAAATATTCACACAGATATTTTACTCAAATAAAAAATTAGAAATTTTACTAACAAATGGTTTATAATTTGTCTTTTATTTTCATGTCATTTTAGTATATTTTATATACTATTATAGTGTTTAAATTAGCTTGTTTTCAGTTTTTATTTTACTTTAAATTTTAGCAATTTTGTTATGTGCTTTTGTATTTTTTAATTTTTAATATTTTACATTTATGTTTATTTATTTAAGTAATTTTAGTATGTCAACTTCAACTTATTTCAGTTATTTTATTTATTTATTTACCAAAAATGTCTTTTAATATTTCTCCACAGCTGCACTTCATGAGCATTTTACTATTTAATTTAATTTACTAATTTAATTTAGTAATTTTAATTAAAGCTATGTAGTAAAATATACTCGCACTCAAAAGTCTTCGCAACAAACCACCAAAATAAAGGTTTGGTTTAACTTATATTACTATTATATTGTACTTTATTCTGACCAAAAAAAATGAGTAGAAAAAAATTTAAAATTAGTTGTTGTAAATGAATTTCTATGTTTTCATTTGTTTGCATTTTAAAAGAATAAATTGTTAAAGTTTGTATTAAGTAACTATTTGTATTAAGTGATTAAAACAACTGTATTAATTGTTTAAAAAAAAAAAAGGATTTCACAGGGCAGTAAATTAAAAGGAAACTAATTCTGTGGAGTTGTTTACATTTATTCTTGAGGTCTAACAAACATGCAAAATGCATTTCCATCCCCTATTAATTGCAAATACTGATATCAAATGATATGGAAAAGCATTGTGATATATTTTCGTCCATATCGCCCAGCCCTACTTTTTAGTCAGTGTAAATATGACACAATGATCTTACACCGGTTTATCCATAATCCTAATCCCATTGCGTTTAATCTCTCTTTCAGACGTTTCAGCCTTCTTCAAACCCGTAACGTCAGTCGCATACACGTTCAAAGAGCCGTACGAGCTGAACAGGAACGTCAGCGCGCAGTCATCCTCCATCTACTCCGATTTAACGCTGAGAGGAGAGAACGTTTCGCTGAGCTTCAGGACGAGCCAAGCGCCGGCGCTGCTGCTTTATGTCAACTCATACTACAGAGAGTTCCTCGCCGTCCTCCTCAACAGAAACGGTCTGAAATGCTCTGATCCTCCTCTCTAAGCACATTCGTGTGGATTAGCGTGAGTCCGAGGAATCTCTGAACACACCAGCCGCGCTAAATTACTTCCTATATTGTCTGAAATCCTCCGAGAGACAGGGAAAGCCGTGAAAGAAATGGTCTGTCGCATGCCGACGGGGATATATTCCCTCGTGAGACTGCCACGCATTCATGAGCGCTTGTAAACATGCGTCTGTGATCTTGCGCGCCACAAAAGCGTATTCAAGCTCTCCGTGTCCATAATTTAAAAAGTTGTTCGACTTTCATTCAAAAACATAGGGATATAGGGTTTCCTGTGCTGTAAATCTGCTGCGCCACAGCAAAGGAAATTATATTTTAGTCAAGTTGAGAGTTTTCAGAATTGAATGCAATGAGAAACAGGCTGCGAGCCATGAAATAATGCAATAAATATACAAGATCTCTTTCTACTGTGTCGTCTTCACAAATCATACAGTGTAGGATGATTAAAAGACTCTTGTGAGACAGTTCTTTTAATGAATTGTGCAAAAAGATTCATAAGGTTTGATCTGAATCTCTAATCAAACATGATGCAATAAAACATTTTTCTTTTGCCACAAAATAATGCAAAAGACAGTGAAAATACTTTCTATTGCATCTTTGGAAAACACACCGAGTGCCCAGTTGACAATTTTGAGCCGATTCATTTAATGAATCATTCAGAATGACTCATGAACTTTGATTTGAATCACTGTGTCCTGACCGAACGTAACGCAATACAACTTTTTTCTCATGTTAAAAACAAATTAAATGGATAACGAAATTAGTCAGACTTAAACTAAAATGAAAATTAATATCCAACAATAAAAGCTAATTCAAAACATGAATATTATTGTAGTACAGAAATAAAATAGTTGTGGATTTGCAGAAGTGAATGTGATGAGATAAACAGGCTGCAAGCCATGAAATATTGCAATAAATGTATTATTTTGAGTCAGTTCTTTTAACGATTCATGCAAAAAGATTCATAAAGTTTGATTTGAATCACTGTCGTAAACAAGTGTGATGTAATAAAACTTTTTTTTCCATGTAAAAATTATTTTTAGCTACAAAATAGTGCAAATGTTGTTTTTGCATCTTTGCAAAACATCTTTACAGTATGAGAAGTTGACTCTAGTGAGCCAATTCTTAATGAATCATGCAAAATGACTCATGAAGTTTGATTTGTATCAGTCCTGTGTTGTGTTCTAAATTAGTGTGATCCAGTAAAACCTTTTTTTTTATGTTTGCCACAAAATAATGCAAATACAGTAAAAAAAAAAAATAATACTTTGACACTTTTGAGATGATTCTTTGGATGAATCATGCAAAATGACTCATTAACTTTGATTTGAATCACTGTTTCCTGACCATGATGCAGTAGACCTTTTTCTCATTTTAAAATAAATTTTACATGCAAAGAAAAACAAATAAATATGACAAAGCTGCATAGTAAAATTAGTAAACTTAAACAAAAATTAAAATGAAAATACAAAATAAAGTTTATTCAAACATGAATATATATTATTATAGTATATACTAAAATAGTTGTGAATTGCAGAACTGAATATGATGAGATAAACAGGCTGCAAGCCATGAAATATAGCAATAAATAGATTCTTTTGAGACCGTTCTTTTAACGATTCATGCAAAAAGATTCATAAAGTTTGATTTGAATCACTGTTGTAAACAAGTGTGATGTAATAAAACATTTTTTCCATGTAAAAATTATTTTTAACTACAAAATCATGCAAATCTTGCTTTTGCATCTTTGCAAAACATCTTTACAGTATGAGAAGTTGACTCTAGTGAGACAATTCTTTTAATGAATCATGCAAAATGATCCACAAACTTTGATTTGAATCAGTCTTGCGTTGAGTTCTAAATCAGTGTGATGCAATAAAACCTTATTTTTCCATTTAAAAATTATATTTTAGCCACAAAATTATGCAAAACAGTAAAAATACAAGACATCTTTCTATTATATCTTTGCAAAACATCTTTACAGTGAGAAGTTGACTCTTGTGAGCCAATTCTTTTAATGAATCATGCAAAATGACAGTCTTGCATTGCATTCTAAATTAGTGTGATGCAGTAAAACCTTTTTTTTTTTTTTGCATTTGCATTTGCCACAAAATAATGCAAATACTGTAAAAAATACTTTCTATTTCATCTTCGCAAAACATACAGAATAACTAGTTGACTCTTGTGAGCCGATTCTTTGAATGAATCATGCAAAATGACTCATTAACTTTGATTTGAATCACTGTATCCTGACCAAACGTGATGCAATAAACCTTTTTCTTATTAAAATAAATTTTCCTTGCAAAGAAAAACATAAAAATAACTAAAATGTAAATGTAAAAATTATATTTTTGCCACAAAATTATGCAAAACTGTAAAAATACAAGACATCTTTCCATTGCATCTTTGCAAAACATCTTTACAGTATGAGAAGTTGACTCTTGTGAGCCAGTTCTTTTAATGAATCATGCAAAATGACTCATAAACTTTGATTTAAATCAGTCTAGCACTGTGTTCTAAATCAGTGTAATGCAGTAAAACCTTATTTTTCCTTGTAAAAAAAATACATTTTAGCCATGAAATAATGCAAAGACAGTAAAAATACAAGACATCTTTCTATTGCATCTTTGCAAAACATCTTTACAGCGTGACAAGTTGACTCTCGTGAGCCAATTCTTTAAATGAATTATGCCGAATGACTCATTAACTTTGAGCTGAATCAGTCTTGTGTTGTGTTCTAAATTAATGTGATGCAATAGAACCTTATTTTTCCTTGTAAAAATTATATTTTGTCCATGAAAAAATGCAAAGACAGTAAATATGCAATATAAATATATAGAATATATTTTCTATTGCATCTTCACAAAACATACAGTGCAGAAAACACTCATGAAGCTTGATTTGAATCACAGCGTCCTGACCGAGGGTGATGCAATAAAACATTTTCATGTAAAGCTACGTATTTATCCCAGTGTTATGCTTTAATTGTATCTAGACAAATATTAATTGTTGCTGGAAACATATTGCATCACGTCTGGTTGGAATCTGGTTAGTATTGTTAAATAAAAATAAATCTAAAAGTTTAAAAAAATGTCAAAAACTGCTGAAATAGACTTGTAATCATCTAAAATATACATAGTAGATGAAAAACTAAAAGTAAAACAAATAAAAAATGAAATTTTAAAATATTGGCTGGCATAAATAAAAAACAATAAAAAAAACAAAGCTATTACAAAAATTACAAATCTGCACAGAAAAAAATGACAAAAACTTAAAACTAAAATGCAAAAATAAAAGTTAATTATATATATATATATATATATATATATATAGGTTTTGTTTTAATAAATACTATTTTAATTACCAAACATCCAAGTATGTTACCCAAAATAGTCTTTTTGTCTCCATTTTATTTAGCATGCCGTTAGGACCAATTACAGTGGCGTCCTGTGCCGCAGCAGCAGAATTCAGTAGGAAACTGTGGATCTGGCTCATTGCGGCACACTGGGTTTGCACAGAGAGGAAGCAGCAGACAGCATGTGGCGTTCATACCTGCTAGTCCAATTATGCAGAAAGTCCATAACAGCCTCCAGAACCCCGGCGGTTGCTCTGACAGCTTCCTGTTCCTGTTGCATGCAATTGTTATTTATTTCTCAGTGTCCATACGCATTAATTACCAGGGCAGTTCACCCAGAAACTGCAAGTAAAAGCCAATTGATCCATTAGCACAGAAACAAGCACGCTAGCAGCTGCATACTATGTTTATCATATCCAAGAGAGCATGTTAAAAACTAGTTTTAGCTTTGTAAAGAATGGTTAAGTCCACCGGAGGTAATATGCATGGTTAATTCCATGCAGAAATTATTTTTTTAATTTATTTCCGTGTCTGTTTTGTTTAGAGGATAAAATTTTAATCCTCTTAAGATGAAGCTTTGTAGTTGCGGGGAAACGTTGCATTTTGATGTTCCTGTTGATGTTTACGGTGGTTAAACGGCGACTCTTTAACACATAAAAACTTGTTGAGAAATCCAATGCTCTTTGTTCTAAAGGATATTTGGACGTCAAGTACAAACTGCAGCACAACAGAGACGCGGAGGTTTTCCGAGCCAGCGCTAGGAATCTGGCCAACGGGCAGCTCCACCGCGTGAGCGTCCAGAGACTGGCGGAGACGCTCAGTATTCAGGTACTGTGACGCCGCTCAGCGTCCACCTTTCTTATTTCGCATCAAAGTGGGACAGTGTTAAACACGCTGAAGGGACATTCTGGCCATTTTTGACATCACATTCGTGGTGTGATGTTAAATTCAATGGGAAACATGTTTACGAAAATACGCTGAACTGAAACTGGCAACACTGCAAATTTAAAACGTTAAAGGCAAGACACTACAGGCAAAACCATTGTTTTTAAGGCTGTTTTTGCTTCCGTAATTGTTAGCTTTCAGACTAGTGTTATTTTAGTATCACTGAGATGTTATTATAGTTTTTTTAGTAGAACTTTACAATAACGTCTCATTTGTTAACATTAGATAATGCATCAGCTAATATGAACTAATAATAAACAATATGTTACTACAGCATTAATAATCTTTGTTAATGTATAAAAATGTTCATCTTCATGTTGACAGTGCGTTAACGAACAGATGCAACTTTATTCATAATGTGTTAGTAAATGTTGAACTTAACATGAGCTAAGGTTAATAAATAATAATAAGTATTGTTAATGTTAACTAATATGATTTACTAATGTTAACAAATGAAACCTTATTGTAAAGTGTTACTGTTTTTGTTCAATCAAATCTATTTGCATCTGTAGATTTCAATTGCAATAGATATCTTCAAGAGGCTAGTTTCTAATAATGAGTTTTTTCTCCACTTTAGCAACACTTACATATACCAAAACTTGCAGATTTATTCATATCTATATTCTGAAGGATTATACAGAAGAGTTTGTTCATATATCATTTGCATGGTATTATTATTACACTATCTATTTGCATCTGTAGATTTCAGTTGCAGTAGATATCTTTAAGAGGCGGTTTTCCAATAATGAGTTTTTTCTCCGTTTCAGCAGCACTTACATACACCAAAATTTACAGATTTATTCATATCTATATTCTGAAGGATTATACAGAAGGCTTTGGTCATATATCATTGCATGGTTTATTATTACACATTATCTGTTTGTATCTGTATATTTTAATTGTAATCGATATATTTAAGAGGCTGTTTCCTAACAATGAGTTTTTTTCTCCACTTCAGCAGCACTTACATACACCAAAATTTACAGATATATTCATATCTGTATTCTGAAGGATTATACAGAAGGCTTTGGTCATATATCATTCACACTGATTTATATTATATTTTATTTCTAAAAAGGCAATTAAAATGTGTTTTTGCTGCCTTTTGGGAGTGTTTTTTGATTTATGGAGTAATGAAAAGAGAAACCCAAAATCCCTTCTATAAAAATCTTTAACTCTAATATGTCAGCAAAATACAACAACATTTTGTACTTGGCTTTATCCAGTGTTCAGATTTATTCAAATTAGTGCATATTTATTTAGATAATGGCTCATTTGCATATTTAACATTTCAGAAAGCTTGTAATGCAAAACAATTGTCTTAATTGACTGTGAATTATCATCTAGGGAAAGTATGCTGATATCTATTAGTTAACTGTTTAGAAATAAGTCTGTAAATAAGTTGATAATATCAGGGAATATTCCTTTTAAAAAATCTATAAATTGCATCAAAATATTAAACAGAACATCCTTGATAATCTATGCATATATTCATGAATTTGAAATTAGGTTTTTGATCACATGGAGCATTTGATTTTGAGTGTCCAGGTGAAATATCAATCGGTCTGATGCGTGACACGCACTAGTCAATAGCAGTCAATCGGCTGGTCATGGCAGAGCGCCGCTCTGTCAGTGACCAAACCAATTAGTCTGAACCTTCACAATAACCACACTATGAAAGCAAACACGCAGCCAGACCTCTGGTGTTGAACCAGCAAGTGGCTGCAATTTGACAGCGTGCAGTGACATGTTGTAAAATTGCCTTGAAGACAGATTTTAATTAAAAAGCTTGCAGATGAATATGCCCTTGCAATGAACAAACATGATGCTGACAAGCTTTTTCTTTCCACAATTCACCAAAAATTTTAACTGTGCCTTGTTGCATATTTTGTAGGTTGATCAGCATGCAAAGGAATATTTTAATCTAACAACGGACACAGAATTCAATGCCATCAAATCGATTGTCTTGGGAAAAGTGAGCGGTGAGTAAAATCTTTCACATATTTAAATTTGAACTTCTAATTTTGAAATGTCAACAAAGACTCAAAGTGAATTAAACTGACTGCTCCTTTGGCAATGATTTTGGAAATAAAATGTTGAAAGTATTATTGTTTCAGTGACTTAAAAATGTTAGTTTTTCACTAACCATGCATTAACATTGTTTCCTCAAAATTACAAACATGTACATTCATGTTGCTTACATATTATTGTAGTCTAGTTTGTGCTTATTACAGTGTAATCGGACTTTAGCCATTAATATGTTTTTAGGATACTGAAAAATGTATCTATTTGACAAGCAGTTCGAATCTGTTTTGAACATCACTATTTTGAGCATTTTTGTATTAAGGAGGAATTGTCTGAATCACAGCTGAGTTCTGACCTCAGCAACATGCAGATGGTCAGTTAAGTGGCCATTATTATATTTATTATAGAGGTTTTCTAAGCGTCACGGATGCTGAAATGTTTGGAGAAAGCGGAAGCTTCAGGAGCTTGTTTGTGCAGTCAGCCAAACTCTTCAATCTGAGTGAACAGAGTATGCTTTGTCCTATTTACTTCACATAAGACTAATATTGACTTTACATGTTATTATTGTCGTCTGGGGGGACAGCAAATGGGTCAGTTAGATTTTTTTTATGTCTATAAATAGGATCTGCAGCAGCTTTCTAGTCATAAATCCCGAACAGATGAATAAAACATTGAGTTAATAAATAAAACAGCAGAAGTTTGAAAATACAAAGCTTGCAGAGCGAACCTCATAAAGACATTTTGTATTTAAAAAGTCTATTACTAGGTGATTTGTTTGTTTATCTTGTTTTGCATTGTGACGTTCTTCATGACAATTAAGCATAACACTGCATGCATTAAAAATTACATGCATTAGTATTGTTAAGAGGTTTGTTTGTTTATTTATTTATTATTTATTTTGCACTGTGACATTTTTTCATAATAATTAAGCACGATTTGCCACTAAATGGTAATTATTTCCATGCAAAATATTTAGCATTTTTAATGTAAGATAAGATGGAAGATTTACTGGCAGCCCTTACAGATATTTAGAAAATGAGGAGCTTTTTATGATTGCCTATGATCAGTGAGCTCTTTATATTGTATCTCGCCCAGCAGAGATCCTCAAGAGCCAAATTAGGCTGGTTCATTCTCATTGTAATGATGTACAGGTCAAGGCTGGCGGTGTTTTATGGAGGGAAACGTTCTCGTGGGGCAGCGTGTGCGTCCGTATGACCTTTCATATGAACATGTGACATGAAACAGATTTGCTGTAACCCTTCAGATAGTGTGTCACTGACAGCGGGCTGTGTGTCATTTCCAGCAAACACTATCGATCACGGCCAGAAATCGACTTGTAATGAATACTAAATCAAATGTGAAACCAGCATCGAGCTCCTGAAGATTAATATTAGACCAGTTCAGAGCTGAAATGAGAGCGAGCAGATGCTCAAATCAAGCTGGAGAACAAGATCATCAGGTGCATGTCAATATAGAGACACACCAAATACTGAGACAATTCATATTAATTTTTCCATTTAACCTTGTAGAGCTTGACATATGAAATAATAATAAGTTGGTGCAGATGCTGATATTTATATGGACAAAAAGTGATGAAATTTTGATACTTTTAACGTGAATTATTGAGATCTTTACTTTAACAGTATAGCAGATGGTTTCACTTATTGTATTACTGTGCTTTGTTAAAAATTGTGCTTTGTTATAAATAAAAAAACAGGTAGCAGGTACTTACAGAAAATGAAATAAATATCGGTCGTCACTCTATATCCCCAATAATATGTCTTGGTAAGATGAGAGTAAAAAGAGCCAAACTTAATAATGCAATGCAACCCAATGATGATTGTGAGATACACAAATAAACGTTCCTCAAAAGATGTGAGAGGTTTTGGAGGCTTGGGAAGATCATTCCTCCACTGAGGAGTAGTGAAAGTAAAGCTTCTGGAAACAAACGTTCCTCAAACGATCCTATTGATCAGGTTTGAGACTAAAAATGATTCATGGAGAATCAAGTTAAGCCAATTCAGTCCAGTAAGTGGCTAAAGTCATTCTTACATTTACTTGATAAAAGACACGTGAAGCATGATAATAAGGATTTTTACTTGCTAAAAAAGTCTAAACTATCAGTCAGATGACAGAAGGCAAGGAGCAGTTTGAGTGCAACAAGTTTTGAAAAATTTAGAGACCTATCAAATTTCAGGGTTTCCGCAGGTCTTAAAAAAGTCTTAAAAAGTCCTTAAAATCGCCTTTCCTTGAATTAAAGGAGAAGTCCAAACGGAGAAGAACAAAAATACATTAAAAGTATTTACATTTTAATTTTTAAATAAAAATAACTGATCGTTTCGCTAAATAAGACCCTTCTTCCTCGGCTGGGTTCGTTTACTACCGTATTTGTGATCGTTTGAAGCCGCGTTTAAACTGCATTTTGAAAGTTCAAAATTAGGTCACCGTATCAGTCCATTATATGGAGAAAAATCCTGAAATGTTTCCCTCAAAAACCATAATTTCCTTATGGCTGAAGAAAAACAGACATGCACATCCTGGATGACAAGGGGGTGAGTACATTATCTGTAAATTTGTGTTCTGGAAGTGGACTTCTCCTTCAAGGCCTTGAAAAGGTGTTAAATCAGAGCAGCAAGATTTAAATTCATATGATCATGGCATTAATTTTCGTGAGGGATTGTTCCTTCATGTGTTTCATTTTAAATTGAAGTGAAAGCTTAATTTCTGTGCTACATGGCTTAGGTCGCTCAATATTCATTAAACAATACGCGGTAGATGGCGTTATGTGCTGCTTCATTAGTCAGTCACCCAAAGAAGAACTTGTCATTTTGATTTTTTTATAGTAATAAAATAATTTAGTTCAGTTAGAGGATAGACAATACAATTAAAACTGAACGCGGCTGCTCAATGCAGTGTGCCGAACGACAGTCGTATCACAGATCAGATTTCAGTTATCACCTGAAGAGAGTGAGTCGAGCTGACAAGAAGACAGAGGTGAGAAAGACAAGAGCATGGCGGAAGAGTTTCAAAACAAAATGCAAAAGCACCTGTTTTAAAAATATTTTGGATTTTGAAAAACCTGTTGACTTTTCTATCATTTATTTAAGGTGACAAGTTTCATATTTGTTTGGTTCCACAGTGTTTGCTGATTTTTATTTATTTAAAGGAGAAGTTCACTTCCAGAACAACAATTTACAGATAATGTTACTCACCCCCTTGTCATCCAAGATGTTCATGTCTTTCTTTCTTCAGTTGTAAGGAAATTATGTTTTTTGACGAAAACATTTCAGCATTTTTCTCCATATAATGGACTGCTATGGTGCCCCGAGTTTAAACTTCCAAAATGCAGTTGAAATGCGGCTTCAAACGATCCAAATGCGGTTGTAAACGATCCCAGCCAAAGAAGAAGGGTCTTATCTAGTGTAACGATCAGTTATTTTCATTAAAAAATACAATTTAAATACTTTTTAATCTCAAAAGCTCGTCTTGCCTTTCTCTCCCTGAACTCTGTGTATTCTGGCTCAAGACAGGGTTTGTCGAAAAAACTCGATCTTGTTTTCTTCCTCAACTTCAAAAATCATTTCAAAATCATCCTACATCACTGCAGAAGTACCGACCCAGTCTTTGCAAAGTGAACATGCAAAGAAGATCAA
>JAHKKF010514351.1:0-16738 GCA_019740295.1 Labeo calbasu | reverse complement strand
GTGGCTGGTTTATATGTAATGAAAGTCATTTACTCACCATCATGTCATTCCAAACCCATACGGCTTTCTTTTTTCTGTGGAACACACAAAGAAGTGTGTTAAACAATATCTTGGCTGCTCATATCAGTACAGTTTACACGTATCCATTTATCAAAAAGTAAGTTACATGGCATCCACATTATGCATTGTTAAATTCTTGCATTCTCTGGGATTTGAACCCATGATCCTGTCATTGCTAACAAGTGTTGCCAAGTCTATGCTTTTCCCACAGAATTGTGCAACTTTAACACTGTCGCTGCGGGTATCATGTTGCGGGTTGAAGTGACCCCAATACATGATATTTAGCCCCTGAAATAAGAATTTTACAAGGAGAACTCTGCCAAAATTGTATATTGTATCAATTTATACTGGGTACCCCCTCCGGAACTAGTTTTGAGTAACTATTGGGCGGGTTTTATTGTGAAAACCTGGCAACCCAGTTGCTAGCTAGGGTTTAGCCCAGGGTTTTTTTTTCCCATTCTGTCACCATTTTGGTTCCTTGCCGCTGTCGCCTCTGGCTTGCTTAGTTGGGGACACTTAATTTTCAAGCGATATCCTATACTATTTGAACTGAACTGAGCTGGATGATGACATCACTGAATTCAATGATAAACTGCCTCTAACTGAAATTTAACTTTAATTTAATACTGCACAGCCGCTTTGTCACAATCTGTATTGTTAAAGGCGCTATACAAATAAAGGTGACTTGACTGGCTAGCATATTGTTTGTATAGAAGTCCATTTCTGCCACATAAGTAGAAAAAATGCATTAAAAAGTCAAAATAATGACATACTTAAGTCATAATTATGACATACAAAGTCCAAACTATGCTCCAGAAAGAAAAACGATGCATAAAGAGCTGGGGGTGAAAACTTTTGAACAGAATGGAGATGTGTACATTTTTCTTATTTTGCCTAAATATCATATTTTTTCATTTAGTACTGTTATTCAGAGGCTACAGAAGATAGTTACATGTTTCCCAGAAGACAAATTAAGCTAAATTTACCTGGATCTTTACCCTGATCTTCAAATTCAAGAAGTTTTCACCCACCCCCCCAAAAATCATAGTCATTGTTGCAAAGGGTTCAAATACACAACAATGCTGGAAAACCAAAGAATTTATGAGACCTGAAGGAATTTTCTGAAGAAAAGCGGGAAGTTTAACTGTTCAGGACAAATAAGGGACTCATGAAAAACTCATTCAGGTAACAACACAGTATTAAGAATCAAGGGGATGTAAACTTTTGAACAGGGTCATTTTTATAAATTCAACTATTATTTTCTCTTGTGGACTATATGTAAACATCTTTTATGTGAAACACCTTATTCAGGTCAGTATTAAAAAACAGTAACATGCATTTTGTATGATCCCTCTTATTTTAGTAAAATAATTTTGAATGAACATTTTACAGATTCTGAAAGGGGGATGTAAACTTTTGATCTCAAATGTATAAAGCCCACATTTTTACTGTACATACCAAGTCAAAATTGAAATTATGACATACTAAATCAAGATCACAAGATTAAAAAGTCAAAATTATGACTTGCTAGCTCATTGATCTGACATGACATGATAGAATAGTGATTCATAATTTTCTTAATGAATTGTAAACACATTAGTTTTTTATTTTAAATGTAAAAATAAAAACTTAATGTGGCTTAAAAGCCAAATAGCCAAATTCAGCACACACCCTATTGATAAATAAACAAAATAGCCCAGAATATGAAAATAATGTGTTAAATTTGCACGTTAAGCATTTTCTCCCCAATAGAAAACTGTTATAAAGAAAACGCTTAACATGGCTTAATGGACAAAGACAGTGTTATAATAAGACCAGATATGGTATACAGTTTATTAAAAATATATACTGTGTACAGGCAGGCAGATTAACCCGGAATATGCACACAACGTGCAAAATGTCACGTTAAGTGCTTTCTCCCCTATTGAAATCGGTTATATAGAAAGCGCCGTCATTATCGTTACAGCTGTGATATGGGACTTCCCTGTTCTCATAGAACTAAAATGACTATTAAAAACGTATACACTAAAAAATGCTGGGTTGTTTCAACCCAACTTTGGGTCAAATGTGAACTAACCCAGTTTTTGGGTTAAAAATGTAATGTCAAAATTTAACCCAACAGCTGGGTTAGTCCATTTTTGACCAAAGCTTTTGTTGAAATAACCCATTATTTTTTTGAGTATAGTTATTGTCCATCAGGCCTTTAATAATGATCATTTTAATTTTTGGGTAACTACAAACTACTTGAATTCCATTCTGTACACCGTTTACAAGACTGACAACCACATTTCATAACCAAATTCATAACGCATTGCTCAACAATGCCGGTCAAATTTTATACTTGGACTTTGCAGTCCGTTGAAAACTCGAACCTTAAGTAATTCAGGCTTATTGAACTCCCTCACCTGTGTGTACAGTCCTGAATCTTTGATCAGACGTGGCAACGCACGTACGGGAGGAAAGAGAGATATCGTCGGGCTAATTTGAAGGTGCTATCTGGTGTAGGTATGTTAATGAGTCTTGGGGCACTTGGGTTTCTGTCTCTATGTGTATCGACTGCTGAGGAGAACCTGGCAGAACTAATCCGGCTGTCTGATCTCCCTCCTGCTCCATGCCACTCTGTTAATTACCGAGCTACTATTGACAAGCTCTCAGCTCAGCGCGCTGATCCATCAGCCGGCAGTACAGAGCGATTAGACGATCACTCCCCAAATTTCTAACGCCGGGAGAGAAGGGCTATTATTCACTTAAGAGAGGAATGACAATGCGTCCTTCTCAAACCTGGATCACTTTTAGAGAGGGTGGGAAATTAGCTGTCTACCCCTTCTCTGTGGAGAGTGAGACCCCTCGCTGAGCTTGGAAGGTCTTTGAAGAATAAGACTCAAATTGCAATGGAAACATTGTTTAAAAAATTCTGTAATTCTTGTTGCTGTAATCGAAGCTACTATGCTTAATTACTGTTTTTGCAATCGTTAAAACAGTGGTTCTGCTTTCACTAGACGAGGTCAGACAATTAATTGCAAGTATTTTGACTGAAGATGTTAAAACAAGGTACAAAATGTATGCATTTTCATGCATTTCCTTTTGCTGCATAAATAAACATGAAAAAAAAAAGGTTTTGTTATAGCACAATAAATAAATAAAAACATACAAAAAAATCTATGCCCTTTTTCTTGTTGTAGCACACAACAGAATAAATTAATAAATTAAATTGTAAATAAATAAATAAATTAATTAATTAAATCAGACACTAACATTTATTTAGCTTCTATATACTATAAAGGTAAAATAGAAATTAATTAATTAATTAATAAATAAATAAATCATTACATTATTTTATGCAATTTGTTAATAGTACAATAAATACATAAATAAGAAAAACAATATTTTACACCATGTTGAATGAATAAATGAAATGTTACAAAATAAAATAAAAATTCACTAAGACACTAAAATGTATTTAGCTTCTATACATTATAAAGAAAAAAGTTATGTCATGCCATTTTGTGTTATAGCACAATAAATAAATAAATAAGCAAAAAAAAAAAAGAAAAACGCCCTTGTGTAGCACACAACAGAATGAAAGAATAAATTAAACTGAAAATAAATAAAGATACATTTATTTAGCTTCTATATACTATAAAGATAAACAAAATAATAAATATAAAAATAAATAAATAAGAAAAATGACAATATTTAATGTCCTTTTTCTTGTTGTTGCACACAACAGAATGAATGAATGAATAAATAAATAAATACAGTAAGACACATTTATTTAGCTTCTATATACTATAAAGATAATTTTTTTTTTTTAAATAAATAAATTAGTAAACTATTTTATGGCATTTTGTGTTATATAAATAGATAAGAAAAAAATGACTATATTTAATGCCCTTTTTCTTGTTGTAGCACAGCAGAATTAATAAATGAAATTTTAAATAAAAAAAAAAAAATAAAGAAAAAATATAAAAAATATAATAAAGATTAAAAAATAAATAAATTCAAATAAAATGATTGTTATTTTACGCCATTTTGTGTTATAGCACAATAAATTAATAAACCTAGTGGCTGATTATGTTACCAAAAGCCATAAAATATACACATTTTCAAGTGTTTCTCTTTTGTTATGTCACGTTGAATAAATAGTTAAAGGTTAAAAATATAAAAATACATTTAGTAAGATACATTTATTTAGCTTCTATACTCTATAAACTAGGAATGAATAAATAAATAGACAAATAAACATTTTATGCCGTTTTGTATTTTACGCCACACAATCAATCAATCAATATTACTTGATTAAAAACAGAAAGTGTGACCCATTTTTATGCTCCATGTGTGAAGCAATTTAACTATTGTGTAATTTTATAATGTACTGGGTTTCAACAAACTCACAATTAAGTCTACATTCCTGTTTCTCAAACAGTACAGACTCCAAGGTTGTGGGTTTGATTCCCTGGGAGTGCATGAACTGAAAAAAAAAACTATAGCATTGAAAGCAATGCAAGTCGCTTTGAATAAAAGCATCTGCCAAATGCATAAATGTAATTTTTTACTCAGAAACAAATGTAAAATGACTTGTAAATGGTGAGTCAGGTGGCTCTAAGTTGTCAGCATAGTAGAAACGCACACACAGATGTGCCTTAGGACTCGTCCTGGCCCTTTATATCCCATGTTCTTTAATGGGACGGGGTCAATTCTGCTTTACCCACATAAGCACACCTGCCCTACCGCCTCGCTGCCCCTCTTTCCTCAGCCTGGGGGCAAAATCAACCTCCTTATTAAGATGGTAATGCCTGTGAACTGTAGGGAGGAGGGGAAGGGCATCTTTTGCTCAGTCAGTCAAGCTCATCGTGTGTAACACACGCCTGAATCCACCAATTCACTCCAGTCCTCGCCAACGCCAGCCTCGGCAACAGCCGACAGCCACGCAGACGCACGCGAGAGCCGCTAGCTGGAATTTACATGCAAATAAAGTCCGAACGGTTGAGCGTCTACATGTGCTTATTTATCGCAGGGCTTCCCGAAGTCTCAACTAATATGATGTGACACCAAAAATAATACTCAATTCGATTTACAATTCATCTAATAATGTTTAATTTTACTCTTCATTTAACATGATTTCCCACCCAGTGATTACAAGACTGGATAGCATTAATTTGAGCAAGATGTACGACGTAGCGGCGTGATCTGCTGTTCGGAAAAATGAATTCTGATCACATTCGTAAGTACGAAAGCCAGAAAAGGCAGTAGCTTAATCATCTTTTGACGACGTTCATTTACGGCGGGTTATATTTATCTATCTGGATTCAGAAATGAGCAGCTCTGCTGCTATACACAAATGTCTCATCGGTCTTATGAAGGTTGCGGTTTGTGTACAACTGCACAGACAGTGAAACGCTGAACATACAACACCATATTAATGATATATTAACCATTAGGGTGGGATGTCTGAGAACCCCTCACAAAAGCTGAGTTATGTTGGGTTATAACTGCCACGGCTCGAGTTATTTCTGCTATATAAAACTTTATAGATGTAAATATGGAAACACAGAGGCCACTGGGTCTCGTCCCCGTGTCTGCGAGAGACAACAAAACAACAAAGGAGAGCGGTTTAAAACAAACACAGTCCTGATACATATGTGAAAATGTCTCAAATGCATAAAATCTGATTTTATTAAGTTGCACTTTTTCATTTTTAGCTTGTTTAGGTCTATGAACCGACTCGAATCTATACTATTACTCTAACGAGCAATAGAGAGTCGCACACCAATACAACTAAACGCGATCACAGATTTCATTTTATCTCTAGAGATTCAGTATGTTGAAATCACAACACAATGAACGAATAAATGAAATTAAGAAAGTAAATACATTTAGTAAGACACTAACATTTATTTAGTTTCTATAAACTATAAGGATAAGAAATAAATAAATAAAATTGCCATTTTGTGTTATAGCACAATCAATCAATCCATAAATCCATATATATATATATATATATATATAAAATTGCCCTGTTTCTTTCTTTCTTTTTCTTTTCAACAGAGAATGAATAAATGACATTTAAATGAATAAATACATTTCGTAAGACACTGACATTTTATTTTGCTTCTATACATTATAACGATAAAAAATAAATAAATTATTCATCTTTAATGCCATTTTGTGTTTAAATAAATAAATAAATAACCCTAGTGGCTGATGATGTTACCACAAGCTATTTTCATGTGTTTTTATTTTGTTGTATGTCATGTTTAATTAATAAATGAATGGTTAAAAATAATAAATACATTTAGTAAGACACTAACATTTGTTCAAAACCACAAAAAAGAACAAGCCTGGGTCATATTTCACCCAAAATGACAAGAAAGAAACTCTAAATTATTTATATGAAAAACTATATGGAAATCACCGTCATTGAGATAAATGGTTAAAGCAACTACAATAAACAAATAAATAAAATAAAAAATAATTCTTCTTAATTTAACTGCCATGCAATAAGTAAATAAATAAATCAAATTCAATAAAATAAAATAAATATTAGTATATTATATATAACATTTTCGGTTTCCATTGATATATGGTGTGTTAAGATAGGACAATATTTGGCTGAGATAACTATTTGAAAATCTGTAATCTGAGGGTGCAAAAAAAAAAAAAAAACATTAAGAAAATCGCCTTTAAAGTTGTGCAAATGAAGTTCTTAGCAATACATATTACTAATCAAAAATTAAGTTTTGATATATTTACGTTAGGAAATTCACAAAATCTTATCATGGATCTTTACGTAATGTTCTAATGATTTTTGGCTTAAAAGAAAAATCGATAATTTTGAGCCATATAATGTATTGTTGGCTATTAAAAGTTCTTCAATGAGGTATATCAGAATTTACATGTGTACTGTGACCTGGCCATGATTTCATGAGATTCAACCATGTACAAAACACGCCGAATATATAATGAATCACGCTGATTACATGAGCAATGTGTTTTCTTATGGATTTGGTCACACATGGCACACATTAAAATCGTATCAGACGCGTCGGGTTCTCGTCATTCACATTGACGGCACGTGAGATCACCGAGCTTATCATCTGCTTATCATTGCAATGATTGCGCGACGATGTTTCGGACAGACAGCCGAGCAGCATGGGAAAAGCAGAGCTGCTTTTTCAGCCCCTGAAGTCTCGCACACTCCGGCGGGCTGGTTTGCTTCTAATTTCAGGGTGTTGTCAGTAAGAGCGCTGGCCTTGCACCGAAAAAGCCCGGGGATTGAATTACTCTCCCCTTCTCTCGCCGTGACCTCGTCAGAGGGGGGTTCGAGAAAGAAAGAGAGGCAGAACGGGCCCCTGCCTCGGCACTTCAGGCCCCCCGCTTCTTACAATACCCCGCGGGCCCTCCCAGCGTCCGGCTTTCCTCGGATCTCCCTCCGCCATTTACGCCCACTCCTGCCTAAATGACCCCGCGCCGCCCCGCACGGCCCGACAGAAGGCCTGTCCCCATTAGTGCTGATTGCTGACCTGATTTTGTTTCCCTCGTGTCCCCATAGTCAGAATTTCAGGATTTGTGATCTTGTGACTTTGTTTTGAAAGAGTTTTTTTTTCCCTTCTTCTGCTGTTCGAGTCTTCCTCACAGGCTTTGTGTTTCTCGACATTAGCAATTCCACAATACAAACAACAAAAGGATGAAAGCGGGGCGAGAGAGAACGAGAGTAGCTGCGGCAGAAAGAAAGAAAGAAAAAAACATGAGGGTAGCTGCGCGCATTTCAGAGACCGGCGAAACGCGTGTAACTCCAAATTAATTACAGCGGTTTCTCGACCGTTTCTCTCGCCGTCTCAACGTGACTGTTGTTTTCCCTTCAATACCTCACGGAGTTCCACCTTCTGCCGTAAAAAATTCAGAAGCCCCGTTAGTCCCGTCTGGAGTCAAGGTCAGAATGCGCGCATGTTGATGACAGACAAATCTCTTTCATTTTTCATGAGTTGCTTAAAGGCATAGAGCGTTTTCTGCCAAAGCAGGGCCTGCGTAATGCGCGATCATTTTCCCCCCACCTCGCTCATTATGTCAAAGCGCACACGCAACACAAAGACACATATTTGCTTTGAATTGATGTTTTTCGGATTCGCGGGGTACACGCCGCTCGCTAACCGCCGGAGCAAGGACGTATAAATACATCCAGGCGGTCGGCGAAGGGTAATGATGTCTAGAACTGAGGTAATTTGTGGCCCAACAAAGTGTCAAGCGCCGCACAGTTCATCATTACGAACGCCCTCCATATGCATGCGCCCGTACAGTTCGGAGTTTGACAGCTCGGATATTAGCCCAAAAATTGCTTCAAGACCTTAAACGTGAGATATTAAGGCGGGGAGGTGCACTGGCGCGATTCATCTTGCTGTCGCGGGGCTGACGTCCCGCCGAACTGTAGCTGTCAGATGTGACTTACTGTCTTGATTATGTGCGGAATAAAGCAAACTGATCAAGACCGATGCTGCGAACAAATGACTGGAAAGTCGAGTGAGATGTTTGGCGAGGGCACGGGCAGACTTTTCCATCTCCGTTTGATCAAATTCCGGGTGTTTACTCCGAATTGTCACATGAAATAAATTTTATCATCAGGAATTCCCAGGGCGCGCTGCGGAGCAGCTGAATTTGATTGCGCATTTCCATACAATATATTCACAATATCAAGTGCCGTTTTGTAGTTATTACACATAATGAAACCGGAGATGTACACCTGTCAGTCATTAGAGCGCGGAACGTTCCGGATGCGAAGTGGCGTCTCGAAGGGCGAAATTACTCTCGGAGAGGGCCGTTCTCATTTTGGAAATCTGCTTCATGAGTCTGATGTTTGGCAGCTTCCATTTCAGCCCACGCTGGCAATGAAAAAGCATTATCCTCCTCTGAAACGCCCAGGAGGCTTTCACAATCATCTGCAAACTGAGAGTTATTCTTATTTGCCTCCAACCTGTCAGGGGCCTCCGTTATTAATGTTCATATGTCATCAATAACCTGACATTACAGCATTTTAGCGGGAAATAGCATTTTAATTGTTTCCTTTCATGCAGGTTGGCACCGTAAGTGGTGATTGACCTCAAATATTGTGATGGAACGCTTCATTTTACCTCGCGTTTGACGGACCGTTATTTACAGGTGAAGTTTCCGCGCTGCTGCCGACACCGAATACAACCGACTGTTTGCAAACAGGTTTCCCGAACAGTCTGCTTGTCTGCCTTTGGTTGGATGAACAGAACAAGGACCAGAAATGAGTCAATCAAACTGAGGTGAAAGTTACAGTATGTTTTCCAAATTTCATAGTTTTCATGAATTTTTTTTAGGGAAATTTCGACTTTGATTGTTAATATTTATTTTTTTATTATAATTTTAATATGAATTATTTTATGTTATTTACACTAATTTGGCTACAAATGAATAAAAAATACTTTAATTAATAGCTGTTTAATAATAAATATTACTTCCAATCCAAAATATGAAGAGTTTATTTGTTTATTTTCAAAAAAAAAATCTGTTTTTTCATTGTGCATTCCAATTAATTCCCAAACTGCAGTTGGGTTATTTTGATATAGAGTAAAATGAAAATGTAAAAAAAAAAAATTAATCTGTTTTTGCAAATAAACTCTTCATATATATATAGAGAGAGAGAGAGAGAGAGAGAGAGAGAGAGAGAGAGAGAGACTTTTTTGCACTTTTCATACATTTGACTACAAAGTATAAAGGCTGTTTAATAATGAGTATTGGTTCCAATCCAAACAAATTGGCTATATATTAATTAATATTCATTATTATAAATTATTTAACTATTTACTTTTTTCTTTTCATTCGTTTGACTACAAAGTAATATTTAATAGTAAACTAATTAATTCATTAATAAAAGCTGTTTAATAATAATTATTAGTTCCAATTCAAACAAACTGGCTATATATTAATTTATATATATATATATATTTATTTTACTATTTACTATTTACTATTTAGTTTGTTATTTTCATACATTTGACTACAAAGTAATATTAAATAATACATAAATTAATAAAAGCTATTTAATAATAAGTACTGGTTCCAATGCAAACAAATTGGCTATATATGAATTAATATTATTTTTTTTTTATTTTAC
This sequence comes from Labeo calbasu, assembly GCA_019740295.1. Taxonomy (NCBI): domain Eukaryota; kingdom Metazoa; phylum Chordata; class Actinopteri; order Cypriniformes; family Cyprinidae; genus Labeo; species Labeo calbasu. The sequence goes on along the minus strand of JAHKKF010514351.1, from coordinate 6,543 downwards.
TATTTTGTTTATTCTGTTATTTTTATACTTTTGACTAGAAAGTAATATTTAATAGTAAATTAATTAACTGATAAAAGCTGTTTAATGAGTATTAGTTCCAATCCAAACAAATTGGCTATATATTATTTATTTTTTATTATTATTATTTTACTATTTGCTATTTAGTTTATTTTTCATATATTTGACTCCAAAGTAATATTAAGTAATAAATGAATTCATAAAAGCTGTTTAATAACAAGTATTAGTTCCAATGCAAACAAACTGGCTATATATTAATTATTTTTTTTTTTTTTTTATTTTACTATTTAGTTTATGCTGCTATTTTCACACGTTTGACTACAAAGTAATATTTAATATTAAATTAATTAATTGATAAAAGCTGTTTAATAATAAGTATTAGTTCTAATTCAAACAAACTGGCTGTATATTAATTAATTACATTTTTTATTATTATTTTACTATTTTGTTTATTCTTCTATTTTCATACAATTGACTACTAAGTAATATTAAATAGGAAATGTATACATTAATAAAAGCTGTTTAGAAATAAGTATTAGTATATATATATATATATATATATATTAAATATTTTTTAACTTTTACTATATTTATTGTAATATCATCTCATTGGACTGTACACTTTTTTTTTTTTTTTTGCCACTAGGTTTCGTCTGCTGTTTGTCGCAGTGCACACAAATCCGAATATAAAACCCGCAACACCAAAAGCCACTTTGGCACCAAAGCCCCTCTGCCGCGCAACCTTGCGGTATGTCATCAACTTCTCTCTTCACCTGCTGTCTGCCTGATACCTTCGTCTTGAGGACAACAACCGTGGCAAATATTTTACATATCGCCTGTCTTTGATGCTTGAAAGGTGTGTGATTTCACAACACGGGCGACGTGTCTCGGCTTTTTACGCTCCCCGCCTATGCTGCGGGACGTCCCGCCACGTGCTTTCATGTGTAGCGCGCGTGCTCGAATCAAACAGGCCTCTGCGGTGGGGTCGTGTGTTTGTGAGAGCGAGAGAGAACAACAGCTTCCCGTGTTCCTGTCACCATCCTGCTGTATCCGTCTCTCATGTGCCATCTGGATGGATGTTGTGGAGTTGAGACGATGGAGCAGCGAAACACTCCTCTTTCACTTTCTTTCTCGCTTTCTAACTACCCGCTGTCAGTCTGCTGTCTGGCAGCGATGCTGGTGTGGAGGAGACGCTCCTGTGGTGAGGATGACACAGACGCAGAGAAACTCACAATCAAGACTGATTCATAAGTAGGTTTTCACATTTTTGAGGAAAATTTGAGCGGTGCTTACCCATGAGGTGTCCAAAATGATGCCATGGAAGGCTGCTTACTTTCCCAAGTCGAAATAATTAATCTCATAGTCTCTATAAGAAAGTTCAACAGTTAGCAATTGGAATTTTCACATGAATCAATACAATTATAAACATGTATAACTGAGCATTAATATATGAATTTATAATACAATCACAATTACCTCTGAAACAATGAATCGTGTTGATTTACTTTCACAGGCGATGGCTTACTTAAAGCTTAATGCTGACATGACTGTCATTTGATGTAAGAGACGTCCATTATTGTGTTCAATAGCTGCATTTGATTTACAAGAAAAGTCAATTTAGTATTTTATCTATTTAAGATTATATACTTGAAGTCTTGAACAGACTATTTTACTAAGTAGGGTTTATTATTTTTTGGATTTACAAGATATTACGACAGCCAATTAGAACATTTAACAAATAATTTATTTAAAAATAAATACACAAGTAACATTTACTAAAGCAACATTGCATAAGACAACAATTTTAATTTATCTTTATGAATGTATTTTAGAGATATTTTTAAAACAAAAAACAAGTCAAAAGTCAATAATATTACCTCTTATTTATGGGATTTTTAAAGTTTTTTGTAGAAAACAAACAAACAAAAAAGGCTACAAAAAGTCATTTTTTGCAGTGTACATCATGCTGCCTCTTGTTTTAGGGATTTTTAGAATTATTTATTTATTTATTGTGGAAAACAAGTTTAAAAAGGCTACAAGAAGTCATTTTTGCAGTGTACATCATGTTGTCTCGTATTTTAAGGATTTTTAGAGATTACTTGCTGGAAAATACATCAATAAAAGATGTCCTTTTCTCAGTGTACATTATATTACATACATACATTGTTTTTAGAGAAAGTAAGTCAAAAAGACTATAAGAAGTTTTTTTTGTTGTTTTTTGCAGTGCGCAGTGTATCATGTTGTCTTTTGATTTGGGGATTTTTAGATATTTTTATTTTTTAATTTTTTGTCAAAAACAAGTTTAATATAAAAGGTAATTTAACAATTGTGCATGTGTGTAGTGTGCATGATGTTGTCTCTTGTTTTAGGGATTTTTAGATCTTTTAAATGTTTTTTTTTTTTTTTTGTGGAAAACAAATTTTTAAAAAAGGCTACAAGAAGTACTTTTTTGCAGTATGCATCATGTTGCCTTTTGTTTTAAGGATTTTTTAGACATATTTTCTTGGAAAACATAAAAAAAGGCTATAAGAAATCCTTTTTTGCAGTGTGCATCATGTTGCCTCTTGTTTTAAGGATTTTTAGAGATATTTTCCTGGAAAACAAATTTAAAAAGGCTACAAGAAGTCCTTTATTGCAGTGTGCATCATGTTGCCTCTTGTTTTAGGGATTTTTAGAGATATTTTCTAGAAGTCATCATTTTTTGCAGTGTACCTCATATTGCCTCTTTTTTTTTTTAAGGATTTTTATAGTTTATTTACAGAAAACAAGTCAAAAAAGACTATTGTTTTAGGGATTTGTGTGTGTGTGTGTGTAAAAGTGAAAAAAAAAAAAAACAAAGGCTGCAAGAAGTCCTTTTTTTGCAGGGCACATCATGTTGCCTATTGTTTTAAGGATTTTTAGAGATATTTTCCTGGAAAACAAATCAAAAAAGGCTATAAGAAATCCTGTTTTGCAGTGTGCATCATGTTACCTCTTGTTTTATAGATTTTTAGAGATTATTTACTGGAACACATGTCAATAAAACACTATAATATGTCCTTTTTCCACAGTGTACATTATGTTGCCTCTTGTTTTAAGGATTTTTAGACATTTTTTGTATAGGTAAAACAAGTCAAAGCAAACTATACACTGTCAATGTATAATGTTGTCTAATGAATCAGCGTAAGTATTCAGAAGTATGAGAAGAAAATTTAAAAACTGGACCTTTTTAATTGATGAACTTTAATCAGATATTAAATTTGGTCGATTGACATGGTTCAGGTCCCTGATTTATTGCCTGACTGGCCAACTGTAAATCAAATTTGTTAGAAAGGAAACAGCTCTCTTGAAGATTCTAAGCATGCAATGATGTTTAATAACTTTGTATTAAACGACCCTGAGTATGAGCGATGATGCAAACTCCACTCATTATACAGCACACACTCTCTCACAAACACGCTCAGATAATGTTTTCCTCCCCCTCTGCTTTCCCAACTCTCAAAAAAAGGAATAACTTAATCATTTCTGAATGTTTAAATAGTCTAATTGACTTAATCCTGTGTATTTGGGCAGCATTATTAAACGCGAGAGAGGCAGAAATACACAGGCAGACTGTTATTGACCGAAAGTCCCCGTGCAGCTTTTCAGGTGAATCGATCGCATGTCTCTCAGGCAAGTTTGAATCATACTAAACCTTTGACTGACAAAACTTCTCCCCATTGAAATGCAGTTGAAAACTCCCCTCTATTGATTCCCTCCTTGATGAATGGAGAAAAATTGAAGGAAAGCAAATCTCTCTTTCTCTCTCCCGCTCTCTCGTTTTCCCTCATCACGTTCTACACTTAACCCACACAAACTGAGCTCCTCGATCGCATTTGGAAACAATGAATGGAGAAATACTGCGAGTTGAATTTCATCCACAATTCCACAAGTAAGCGCTCATTGGAAACTGATTATCTTTGCATTGATTAGCTGACATCAGTGAGCAGCACGAATAAGACATCAACCGTAGAGAAATGAGACATGCCCACACTGAATAGTTGTTACGCAATATGACCGCAAATTGCATATAGCAGATTATTAGAGTTACATACACATTTACGGCTGCTGAGAACACTGTAAAATTGACAAGATCAATAAAACGTGGCAACCTATGTTTTCCATATAACTCGTCATTTATAATTTGACAAATTGTTTTAATTATACAAAATTCAGCAAGATTTAAAAAACGAATTTGAATCATTGCATTTGTGATTATACTTAAAAATTTAGGGTAGCAACTGTTTAAGTTATTTTAAGAAATAAGCAGATTTGCATATATATATATATATATATATATATATACATATGTGTGTGTTTGTCTGTATATGTATGTATGTATGTATGCATGCATGCATATGTATATATAATACAGCTATATTTCAACTTGAACTTTAGTTTAGTTTTAAACAACATTTTGGTAATTCCTTTTAAATATTATGCATTCAGGCATAATATTACTAAAAATAGAACTTTAAATCATTTAAAGAAAAAAAGGAATTACTTGCCACACCACAGGACCATCTAAAAGAACTAGTAAAAGCAAAAAAAGTGTGCTTAAAAATGGTGGAAACACCTAAAATAAATACTGACAAGTTACATACTTAAATGGAATAATTAAGGGGTTTTTTTGGGTCTCTTATGTGGACCAAGGCTGTATTTTTTTTTTATTTGATCAAAAATACAATAAAAATAATGTTGTAAAATATATTTTATTTTAAATAAATAAATAAATTTAATTTTAAATAAATTAATAAATAAATAAAAATGAAAATAAAATGTATTTATTTAAAATAAAATTTAAAGTAAATATTGTCTATTTTAAGTTTTAAAATGTAATTTATCCGTATGATGAAAAAGCTGAATTTTCTGCAGACAAAGTCATTTTGCAGTGTAGGAACACAAATTAGGTAATCATACTTTTTTGTATTAATTTATTTTTTTAATAAATGAATATCAAGATTTTAGGTAAAAAAAAAAAAAAAGAAAATTTGTCAACTATACCCATTTTTGACCATACATATTTGCAGTGTACATTATGTTAGCTCTTGTTTTATTTTGTTTTTTTTTTATGGAAAACAAAAACAAAAACAAAAAAGAAAAAAAAAAAAAAATATATATATATATATATTTGCAATGTACATCATGTTGCCTTTTGTTTTAGAGATATTTTCCAAAAATATATTACATGAAAATTTTATTACATAAAAGGTAGGGTATGGCATGGTATTGGTTAATATGTTACTGACAATTTTAGTATAACCCAGCCAACACTGTAAAAAATAATCTGTTGAGTCAAAAAATAATGTTACCTGGCTGCCTTAAAATTTTAAGTTCAGTCAACTCAAAAAAGTTTAGACAACTTGAAATGTTAAGTTGTACTAAGTGACGACTTAGATATTTGAGTTGACTGAACTTGAGGGTAACAAACAGCAGGGTAACAAATTATTTTAAGTTGACTCAACAAATTGTGTTTTTTTGTTTGTTTCAGTGAACTTGGTTTTGTTTAGGTTAAAAAAGCTGTTTTGGAAGCGTAAAAGCTACTGCATTTTCATAAACAAAACGCACTGAATTGTGCAAAATCAAACCAGAGATCTCCTCTAACAAAGGGTTAATTGAAATTTCTCTGTAAAAAAAGATGCAAATTTCATCTGACATGCATTTGATGGCCTGCATGAATCTGTAAATGCAATGCACTTGTTTAAACAGCGATATTCTGTGTGAGCAATGAAAGACACTCACTTTCAGTCTCCACTGAGAGAGAGCGAGAGTGAGAGAGAGAGCCGGGGGGGATCTGAACCCCTGCTGCTCAGGTCCTTCAGAGAGGCCTCGGGGGCCGTGTTTCAGTCCAGCCCGGGGGGCCCGAGTCCCAGCCACGCCTGCAGGGCACTGGGTTTGTTTGTGGTGAAAGAGGAGAGGAGAGTGTGACAGCGTTTCTCTCTTCCATTTCTACAGATGTGCTCTGATGCTCTTACATAATGAGAGGAGGCAGAGGAGAGAGCTGGCACTCGCTTTTTCCTCAAGGCATGAAAATATGCTTCAAGGATGCTTGTAAATAAAATGATAATTGCATTGAAACTTTCGCTCTCTTTTTTCTTTTTGAGGGAAAGTTTTTATTGCTAACTATTTGAATTACTGGTATTGCATCAATCTTTGCACACGAATTTAATTTTTAATAAACAAAAGCGAGATAAGCATATTTGAGTTGTATATTGCAAAATGCACCATGGAGTGTGTGAGTTTCTCATGCTGTAATGTCATCAAATGCAGTCACTCTCAGCACCCTCAGGTTCGCCCGGGGCCAAAAACACTACCACACACACACACACACACACAAACCTTACGGTCAAGGTCTCACTACAGAGACCAGCTGTGTGTTACACAGGACAGGCAAAGTGATGTCACACAAGTTGAGACAGAGATTTCAAAACAAGTGATGTCATCAGTGTGCGCTACAATTCCAAACGCAAGCAGAAGCAAAGATGAACTAAAAGAAAAAGTATGACG
>JAHKKF010514350.1:7792-23668 GCA_019740295.1 Labeo calbasu | reverse complement strand
AAGTGGAATGGCGAAATAGGTTTTGTGTGAACGCCCTTTAAATAGAGGTCATTCCTGTTTCCTGTTTCTATGTGTTCTTTGGATGGAGGCCTATACTGGGATTTTAAATCCAGCATAACAAGTATTTTTATTGAGTGTAACGTGCAGTGATGATGCTTTTTTTTAAATTCCACTCCAAGTTAGCATCACCCTGCTTCCCTCGACAAAACATCCCAATGTTTTCACATTTTCCAGTGGCTTTTGGATTATTGCAGAAAACAAGACTGTGAGCAACAAAAGTTTATGACTCACATTTTTGTTTGTCATGATAATCTTCATAAATAACACAGCTTCTATGAATTTTGAAACCAAAATACAATCACCAGAAGTAAAAATCTAAACATGGGTTATAAACACTACACCACAGTCACTTAACCACCATTAGGCTTTTAAAAACTCTTTCAGTCTCTGTTTAAAAAGAAAAAAGAAAGAAACATTTTTCCTGAAAGTTTAAGTTAGACTATGTTGCAAGAGTATGATTCTAAACACAATAATGCTGTAAAAGCGTACTATTAAATGTACTTATTCGGCATGATGATATTTAAAGGGATAGTTCACCCAAAAATTCTGTCATTAATTACTCACATGTCGTTCCAAACATGTAAGAACTTCGAATTAAGATATTTTTTAGTAGGGCTGCTAGTTGATTGGGTGAACTATCCCTCTAATGGTTTTATTTTTTATTATTATTATTATTTTTAATTAAATTATACTCTTCATAAGAAACTAAATCTGTCAGCAGGTGGCAGTAAATGTCTTTATAAGTCATTCATTCATTCATTCTTTCAATTCGTTCAAACAGCTGATTCATTCAGGATTAAAGTAAATGCTCTCTGAATCATTGATTCACACGATTTGTTCAAAACGCGGATTCATTCAGAAACTAAACATTGATGCGCAACAATTCTGCTATGGCTTCAAAGATAATATGTTCTCTGCAAAATTGAGCAAAAACACATAATATAGTTTATAATATATAACACAATATCAACTTTTTATTTACTGAACTGTTGTATAAAATCACATTTAAGCTCATGATAGATCGGGACAAAATCAGCACTCGTGTTATATTGCTCTTGCAGCCCGTGTGATACTGTGTGATAAACACATACAGGGGCATTTTTTTTTTTGCACCAGTATCGTGAATTTTAGGGCATAACTGCATTTATGGAGTTGTTGCCCTGAATCATATTTGTCAACAGTCAACTGTATGAAATATAAGATGATGTACAGTACAGGTGTGGGGGCGAGCCAAAATGCTAACTGCGTTAAAATATTTTAATCACGTTATTTTTTTCATAACTAATTAATTAAGTTAATGCGTTAAACTGACAGCTCTAATTTTTTATGCTGTCAATCGATTAAAAAAAATCATCTTTTTTTTCTGAAATTATTTGTGATTAATCCCACCTAATATTAAAGTATTTTAAAATATACTTTTATAATGCAATAGTTTCACATTCAATATTCAAATTAATGTAGAAAAAACAAAAAGAAGTATATTTTTAAGATTTTTTTAATGACTGAAGGTACTAATACCAATATTACTGATGTCTCTAGGAAATTGTTATTTTTTCCCTAATATTTAACCACTGACTATTCAACATTACAGTATAATTGAGTATAATCAATATAATCTTTGACGTACATTCCCAAGAGTATCACAACACATGCATGTGGTGCCGCTGATGCAGCACGTTATTCTGTCTGCGTCGTGGTACTCCCGTGAACGCGTGTCGAAGACTGACACGGAAGAGCAGAAATGATTAAATAAAGTCATTATTTTGTTTTCTGTGACTACAGAAAGTATTCTCGTAGCTTCATAACATTAAGGCTGAACGACTGATGTCACATGGACTATTTTAACAATGTCCTTACTACCTTTTTGGGCCTTAAACGTGTCAGTTGCGTTGCTGTCTACGCAGGGTCAGAAAGCTCTGGGATTTCATCAAAAATATCTTAATTTGTGTTCTGAAGACGAACGAAGATCTTCCAGGTTTCGAACAACATGAGGGTGAGTAATTAATGACAGAATTTTCATTTTTGGGTGAACTATCTTAACTAGTTTCCAGGTTTTGACCTACGAAAATGTATTCTCTGCAGCATCCTATAAGACTCAGGCCTTCACTAGTGTAGGAAATGTTGTAGTCTGAATTAATATGCGAGCAGTATGAATACAGTGTGGGCCTCAGTGGAACTTACACTATAACTTTTGCATACCTGACTGAGCCAAAACATGTTTGATATGTAAATATTGCAGGAGAGAATTGCCTGATGACAGAATACACAGAAGTATCCCTTACAGAGACACTATGAGAAGTATGTCAGTATGGTGGGTGAGTATTTAGAGAACTACAAGCACTACTATCAGTTAACCGGAGCAGATATGTTGTTGAAAGGACAGGCGGGGAACCCATATCAAGATAGATCAGATATCTTTATATTCCCTCTGCCACATACATAGAGTTTAAAGTGCTGCTTTTTCCTTATTTATTCTATTTATGACACAAAGTCTCCCTCTGCTGGTTGTAAAACGTACATATCATCGACAGCTAGAAACCTTTTAACCTCAAAAGCTGGTTTTGGCTGTAATAACACCACTTTATCATATGGATCTCTAAAGCTTTTAGAAATAGAAAGATAAACATAGCCAAACCTTCACCTCCTCTTCTGGAAAATATCTTATAATTCAAGCAGAAATGGCACCTTTACGAAGTTCCAGCTGCTATTATGTTCAATGTCCTGCAGAGGATTGATGTTTTATTAGTTCCTGTGGGCAGCTGAGCTCTATTTTTAGCTGTTCATTACTTTCTATTTTCAGTCTGCTGCTTTAATGTGAAAGCTCTAGGTGGCATCTAATGTCTAAGTAGACATGGAGCTTTCAGGGGAGACACAATGTTCACTTAATGGATTCATAACCTTTTGGGAGACAGTTAAATACTCCACTAACAAGAACCTCTTAAAGGCCCAGCAGTGGAAATCTAGTAGAGTGAATGGATAAATAATAACTGTGTAGTGCTTCGTTTGGGGGGGGAAAGTACATTTTTGAACATGTTTTATGTTCTTTTTGTATGTTTTTCATATGTTCTTGCTGTAAAATAAATAAAAAGTACATACGTGATAATATCTCCTTGAATTAACAGAAAAAAAAACCTCTACAAATATTATAACGAAAAACAAGAATTAGAAATGTTTTTTGCAATTTCCCGAAAAACTGCTTGTCATTTCGCTGTCAACTTTTCTGTGATGTTTCTATATTGTCAATTGAAAGTACTTTGTCATCAGTATTAGTGAAACTACTGCTAAATAGTTTTGTATTTTCAGCAGATTCTCTTAAGCACTCATGTGGCCTCTCTGATTGGCTGCTCGTCTGGCAGCTCTATTGTTCATCTCGGCTCTCCGGCCAGGTCCTGTGTGCCCTCACAAAAAATAACTGCCAATAGCTCATGGAAATCTGCCTGCCTTGGCATTATTGAGCTTCACACTATTCAGTCTGATCATTTTTTGTGGGGAAAAAACAGGTAGGTTATTTTTTCATATTTTATCTTGATTTGTTGTTTAAATCGCTTCACACTTTACAAAAGGTGGTTTTAGGACATTAGTCAGGTTCGCCTAGTGGCAGCTGATGTGATAGGGTTGAAATGTTGTACATTTGTGTGTAAATAAGTGTAAGAATAAATGATTTTAGTTTAAGTATAATTTTTGCCATTATTCATTAGAAATTATTTAGCTGGTAAGACATAAACTGAACCAAGTGAATGTTGAATTTAGTTTATTCAAAATTTATTTAAACAACTGTAAAGATTTCATTTGGACTTTAATTGTAATTTAACTTAAGCGCTGCCCTTTTGATGGTAAAATTATTAAACGTTGTTGTTCATTAAAAATTACAAATTATTTCCAGTAATTGAAATAAAGCTGAAATAATATAAATTATAAATGATAGATTAGAAATTGACTGAAGCTGAAATAACTAAAATGACTAAAGCTGAAATCAATAGAAATATATTTTAAATTAATAAAAAAAAATTATATAATAAATACAATAATAGTATATAAATAATACAAAAATAACTATTTGTTTTATATTTAAAATTAAAGTGTTTAAAAACTATCATCTTGATTAATTCATTTTAGTATTGACTATAGAAAAAAAACTAGAAATTGTTTCCATTAATTCAAATAAATCTGAATCAATATGAATTGTAATTATAGATAAGAAATTGACTGAAACTGAAATAACTAAAATGACTAAAGCTGAAATAAAATGATATATAGAATTTTTTTTTAAAATATATATATTTTCATTAAATAAAAATGACAATAGCACTAACAGAATTGGTAAAATTAAAAACTGAAATGTAAAATTAAAAGATCATTCAAAACAACATGAATACTGTACTGAAATAAGATAAGTTATAAATGATGACTAAAATGACTAAAACTGAAATAAAAAGCTAAATAGAAATATTTGTAAAAAAAATTTAAATTAATAAAAATAATAAAATCATGAACAAAATTACTAAAACTAAAATTAAAATAAAACCGAAAATATAAAAGTTAAAGATCATTCTAATAAATACTGTACTAAAAATAAAATAAATTTTAAATGATAGATTTGAAATTGACTGAAATTGCAATAACTAAAATGACTAAACCTGAAATAAAAAGCTAAATAGAACTTTTTCAAAATATATATATATTTTAAGTTAATAAAAATGACAAAAGCACTAACAGAATTACTAAAATTAAAATAAATCTGAAAACATAAAATTAAATAATAAAATTAAAAGGTCATTCAAAGCATAATAAATACTGTACTGAAATTAAATAAATTATAAATGATAGATTAGAAATTGACTAAAACTAAAATGACCGAAACTGAAATAAAAAGCTGAATATTTTAGATTAATAAAAATGACAAAAGCGCTACCAAAAAATGTAACTAAAAATATAAAATTAAAAGATAATTCAAAGCATAATAAATACTGTACTGAAATAAATTAGAAATGACTGATTAAAAATTGGCTGAAACTGAAAATACTAAAATGACCACAACTAAAATAAAAAAGCTAAATAGACATATTTAATAATATATTTTAAAATGATAAAAATGGCAAAGCACGAAAATAATTGCTAAAATTAAAAACTAAAAATATAAAATTAAAAGATCATTCAAAGTATAATAAATACTGTACTATAAATAAAGTATAAACGAGAGACTAAAAATTGACTGAAACTGAAATAAAAAGCTAACTAGAAATATTAAAAAATATTTTAAATTAATAAAAATGACAAGCAATAACAGAATTACTAAAACTAAAATTAAAATAATACTGAAAATATAAATTTAAAAGCATTCAAAACATAATGCTAGTAATAACATCATGAAACAAAAAAAACATGATAAATAATATATAGATAATACAAAAATAACAGTTAATAAATTCAAACTTAGTACAATTTGTTTTAAATCTAAAATTAAAGTATGTTTAAAAACTAAACATGGTTGAAATATCTTGATGAATTTATTTTAGTATTACCTCCTGTTTTGTCAGTGTGTCTGTAGGTGCGAAATGTACAGCTTTATGGGAGGCGGATTGTTTTGTGCAGGAGTGGGAAATATACTCCTGGTGATCTCCACTGCCACCGATTACTGGATGCAGTACCGCCAGTCAGGCAGTTACATGCATCAGGGCCTGTGGCGCTACTGTGTACCTGGAAAATGCATGACACACACAGACAGCATTGGTGAGACAGCACATCATGGACACAAACTACATATCAGAATATTGTACCAAAAAAATCACAATTAGTCTCTGGTTTTATTTAAAACAGCATACTGGGATGCCACCCGGGCCTTCATGATCCTGGCCATCATAGCTTGTTTCTTCGGCATCATCATCGGTGTCATGGCTTTCATCAATTACTCCTCCTTTAGCAGTTTTGACAGAACCTTCGCTGCAGGAATTCTGTATTTCATTTCATGTAAGATATCTATACATACAATACTAAAAAATAACATTACTCAGTGTAATCATTCATACATGTATCCCAAGCATGAAGTTATGGTTGCATCTTCCAGGCTTCTTTGTGCTGCTGGCTATGGCTGTCTACACTGGGATGACAGTCAACTACTATGGAAAACGATATGGGAACTGGCGGTTCTCGTGGTCGTACATAATGGGTTGGGTTTCTGTGGTGCTCACTTTCTTTTCAGGTATGCTTTATGTTTATGGTAACGTGAACCATCCTAGGTGTATGTGACTTTATTCTTTCAGACGAATACAATCGGAGTTGTATTTAAAAAATTGTCCTGGCTCCATTTTTATGATGGATGGATGCACTTTTATGGGCGTCAAAATCTCAACAGCCATTCACTGCCATTATAAAGCTTGAAAGAGCCAGGACATTTTTTTAAATAATTCCAATTGTATTCATCTGAAAGAAGAAAGCCATATACACCTAGGATGACTTGAGGGTGAGTAAATCATGAGGTCTTTTTCATTTTTGGGTGAACTATCCCACATCGATAGAAAAATGTGTGCACAGAAGTGCATATAAAATGGAACGAAGTCTACAGGGCAAGTGTAGCCCGTAGATGATCATTGTAAGCGTTGGTTTTTACAATCTGAGGTACAGTAGGAGTCGACAATATTTTCTGTGGTACTCAACGAACCAGAGATATTCATTAATCCAAAACTTAAATGTTAGGGTGCTTTCACACCTGGCACTTTGTTTTGGAACTGGAACGTTTCGGTTAGCTCGGTTCGTTTGGGCAAATGTGAACAGGGTAATCGCGCACGGATCCGCGCCAAAACAATCGGTCCGGGATCGCCTGAACGAGGTGGTCTCGGCTCGATTAAAAACGAACTCTGGAGCGGTTCGGTTGTAGTGAGAAAGCAGTTCGATACAACGGACAAATGAACCAGGCTATATCACATTGTATAATGGGTAATTACAGTTTCGTGAACAGCAGTAGCTTCGTTGTTTTGCTAATACCTCTTAAAATGAACCTGTGAATGTCTGTGTGTGGGCACGTCTTCGTCATTCAAAATCAAAACGCGCCTTTTCATTTTATAATGCAGTGACTTGTGTTAACACGCATTGGCAGGGCTGTTCGATTCCGAAAATTTTGGAATCGACTCCGATTCCGATTCCTGGTTGTGGAATCGATGAGATTCAATTCCAAGAATCGATTCCTCACTGTTGTTTTCGATTCTTGTTTTTTTAAAGAGTGGAGGAACCTAATTTCTTAGGTTTTCTTTCAGAATTGTCATTGGCTGATAGAAAGGTTAAAATAGCATTTTATTTAAGATGGAAATAGAATCAAAACCCTTGTTTTCTATTCTATCGTGCAACACTCAAAACTGTGGACAATTAAGGCCGTTTCACCGTAAAATAACTTTTGAATCGTTTTTGAACTGGTTCATTAAAACGATCTATACGAAAGAACCTTTTCGTGAAATGAATCAGACTTCTAATCACTATTAGCGAGCAAGGCTGCATCCTCAAACTCAGTTTAAAAACTTAAGTTTTTCGTGAATCGATGTTCAGTGACGTTTGAGGACAACAGCCGATATATGCAGCCTTTCGTTTGAGAGTCGCCCATAGATAAGCTTTATTGAACTGAAAACGGCTATAAATGGAGAGTCGATTCCCCTTGATGGAATCGATTCTAAACTTTGGAATCGAATCTCGATTCCCAACGCTTCGGAATCGATTCTTTTTGGAATCGACTCCCAGCCCTAACATTTGGTCCGTTTAGAACTTTGCCGTATGAAATGAACCGGACCAAGAATAAAATGGAACATTGTAATAATTTTAATCTATGTTTCGGAACAAAGCAATCGACCTACAGGTGTGAAAGCACCCTTACATCAAGACAACACGATCAGTGTCTTTGAGTAATGAGTACAGATGAGTGAAGTTGTTACAAATGTAGTAGTTGTTAATATTCCTCATGTATCTCTTGCAGGGATCTTCTATATGTGTGCTTACCGGATGCATGAACCAAGAGGCCCCATGTCACGCTGATGCTTTTCATCTTAGATCTGCTATTTGATACATTCAGTCTGAATGTGAACCATAATGTCATCCCTGATTCCCTCATTTTAATTTTTGTTTATTTTAAAGTCACATAACACAAACTAATAAATGACTAAAACAGTACTAATTCAGTACACTAATTTATGGTTTATGTGTATTTCCTATACAAACAAATATACACATGATGAGCAGCTCAGGTTGGTACCAAAATAAAGGACTATATGCATGACCCTGGACCACAAAACCAGTAGCACGGGTATATTTGTTGCAATAGCCAACAATACATTGTATTTTACATTGTACAATACATTGTATACGTTGTATAAACAACTTTAAGAAAAGCTTGCTTTTATGGTGAAATTTACATAATTTAAGTTAAGAATTAACAATTAAGTTAAGAATTTAATCTGCATTCCATTTAAGCATGTTAAATGTAACTACACACAACCTAAATATTTGAAATTAGTCTCTTATATACCAATAAAACAGAGATTAGTCTCTTATATACTTATAAAACAGTCATACTGTTAAGTACTGTTACAATGTAAAACATTTTTATACATTTTAAATGTTTTTTTTATGTCAAAGCTGAATTTTCAGCAATTATATCTTCATGTGATCTTTAAGAAATCATTCCAATATGCAATAAACATTTCTTCATTCATTTCTTCAGGATTTTCAATGTTATAGTAATATATAGGGGAGTCTATATTTCAGAATTATTTGATAAATAGGAAGGTGGAAATAGGAAATTTAATACATCTTGCTGAATGTAAGTATTAAAGGATTAGATCACAAAAACAACATTTACAGATAATTTTACTCACCCCCTTGTCATCCAAAATGTTCATTCTTTGTTTTTCTTTCTTTCCGTCTTCAGTCGTAAAGAAATGGTTTTTGAGGAAAACTCTCCATATAGTGGACTTCTATGGTGCCCCCAAATTTGAACTTCCAAAATGCAGTTTAAATGCAGCTTCAAAGGGCTCTAAATGATCCCAGCCAAGAAAGAAGGGTCTTATCTAGCAAAATGATTAAATTATCTGTTCTGGAAGTAAACTAATCCTTTAATTTCTTTTAAATCAAAATCATACTGACCGCAAACTTTTGAACGGTAGAGAGCATTTAATCAATTTACATATCATGCAACAACTGTACATGGTTGACTTTATTTCAGACTTTTTATTTTAAGGAAGAACCAAAACCACACCGAATTCACTTTGTGAACAGCATATACTTTATTGTCAGTGTTCAACATTCCAGAATGTGATGCGTGCGCAGCATATGTTTAACACAAGAACAAAAACATGCTGCTCAAAACAGCTACAAAGCAAACTGGTAATAACTGCTCACGTGAGTTGCACGTCAACTCACAACTGGTCCAAAGAAAAATCCTTGAGAAACGTGCAAAAGAGAAAACACACTTATACTTATTAAGGTGCTCAAAAACAACACAGTAAGGTGCTCCAAACAGTGAGAAACTTTCTCAGGATGATTTAATCAACTTCTTCAATGGTTGGTCCAGAGGATCCACCTCCACCAGGGGCACCTCCAGCTCCTGGGAAGCCTCCAGGCATTCCTTCTGGCATCCCACCTGCGCTCTGGTACAGCTTGGTGATGATCGGGTTGCACACCTTCTCTAGTTCCTTCTGCTGATGCTCAAACTCGTCCTTCTCCGCTGTCTGTACACAAAAGACAAGGAAGTGAGTACTATGGATGTATGAAGATCACTCAGACAGAAAGTTGAGAAGCATACCTGGTTTTTATCCAGCCAGCTTATGACCTCATTGCACTTGTCAAGGATCTTCTGCTTGTCCTCGTCACTAATCTTCCCCTTGAGTTTCTCATCTTCAACGGTGGACTTCATGTTGAAGGCGTAGGACTCAAGGCCGTTCTTGGCAGAAACCTTTTCTCTTTGGACATCGTCCTCGGCCTTGTACTTCTCAGCTTCTTGGACCATGCGCTCAATGTCCTCCTTGCTTAGACGTCCTGGAAAGGTTGGGACCATTGATTAGGATTTAGGTTTCTAATAGTAAAAGACACTCAGGAGTTCAAGAGTTATGCTAGAGTTACCTTTGTCATTGGTGATGGTGATTTTGTTCTCCTTGCCGGTGCTCTTGTCTACAGCGGAGACATTCATGATGCCGTTGGCATCAATGTCAAAGGTTACTTCAATTTGGGGGACGCCACGAGGAGCAGGAGGGATGCCCGTCAGCTCAAACTTTCCCAGCAAGTTATTATCCTTAGTCATTGCTCTTTCACCCTCATATACCTAGAAGAATCAATACATGTGAAACTTTGCTATGGACAAAAAAAACAGCACATAGATCACCTGCTCACCTGAATGAGGACACCAGGCTGGTTGTCAGAGTAGGTGGTAAATGTCTGTGTTTGTTTGGTTGGGATGGTAGTGTTACGTTTGATCAGGATGGTCATGACGCCACCAGCAGTCTCAATTCCCAAGGACAGAGGAGTAACATCCAGGAGCAACAGGTCTTGGACGTTCTCAGACTTGTCTCCAGACAAAATAGCTGCCTGGACAGCTGTAAAACAGGAAATATGTCTCTAACAGGACATTCTTAGAAGAATAGCCCATTAAAAACTATGTCCGTTTTTATTACCTGCTCCGTATGCGACAGCCTCATCCGGATTGATGCTCTTGTTCAGTTCTTTCCCGTTGAAGAAGTCCTGCAGCAGCTTTTGGATCTTTGGGATACGGGTGGACCCTCCAACAAGGACAATGTCGTGAACCTGAGACTTGTCCAGTTTGGCATCACGAAGGGATTTCTCGACCGGATCCAGCGTGCCGCGGAAGAGATCGGCGTTGAGCTCTTCAAAACGAGCCCTGGTGATCGAAGTGTAGAAGTCGATTCCCTCATAAAGAGAGTCGATTTCGATGCTGGCCTGAGTGCTGGAAGACAAGGTGCGTTTTGCCCGCTCGCACGCTGTGCGCAGCCGACGGACAGCCCTCTTGTTGTCGCTGATGTCCTTTTTGTACTTGCGCTTGAATTCGGAGATGAAATGGTTGACCATGCGATTGTCGAAGTCTTCTCCGCCAAGGTGAGTGTCTCCGGCTGTAGACTTGACCTCAAAGATGCCATCCTCGATAGTAAGAATGGACACATCAAAAGTGCCACCACCAAGATCGAAGATCAGGACGTTTCTCTCAGAACCGACCTGGTACCAGACAAATAAATCAGTTGTATTTAACAATTAGGGCTTTAATATTTTTGGATAGTAAAAGTAATGCTCTTACTACTCTTACAATACAAAAAACGTGGACAGAATTTACTATATAACATGGAATGTCACGGAATTTGAATCCTGCATGTTCTGCATGTCTCTTTGTGAATGAATGCAGACGCACGGTTTCGTTTACTGCACACATAATAAAGTGCATGTGACGCTCAGTGTTTTCGACCTTGCCTCCTCAATATGAGTACATCAACACATGAATATGATCTCTAGAACTGCACTAAAAGTCATTTTATTAACAATTTAACTTTTCTTTTAAAAAAAACTATCATCATATCATATACAAACAGAAGTATAGATTCTTCACAGCAACCTGTCAAAAGTTGCGTTTAACTTAAAAGTACTTTTTTTAGGAATATTTACCAGAAATTATTTACCAGAAAAATGTAAATAGACAACACAGTATTTCAGAAAAAATAAATAAATTAAAACACTAACATTTTTTCATATTTTAAATACATATAAAATGTATTTCAAATATAACATTTATTTAAAACAAATAATCATTAATATTTCATAAAATGAAATGAAAATGGAATCCAGAAAATTAATGGAAAACAAAATTTGCTAAAAATAAAACTGAATTTGAGAAAAAATAAGTATTTCATAGGGCACTAAAATGTCATTTTTGTTAAACATTTAATAAAATGCTGTTCAACTGTGTAAGTTCCACGATTGCAATTTTCTTTCTAAAAACTATAATTGACAGCATATACAAATCTGGAATAACTTACAGATATTCTCTATAAATGCATTTTGGAAAAACTAAAACTTCATAGGGTCCTATATGGCTGAGCGATAAATCGATAATGAAATTTATGGCAATATAATTGTCCTCAATAAAACGGTAACAAGACTTCGATAAATCTTCATGTTAATGTTTATGCGCCAAAAGGCAGAACGAAAAGAGCGCTAGTCATTAGTGCCGCTCACGCCACTTTCTTTGAAAAAAAAAAAGAAAAGAAAACCTCAAACAGTCAGAATTATTAAAATTTCATCATATAAAAATGAGGTTGCTACAATTTTTACAGATATTACTGATTTTGAAAATGAACATAAATTTACATCTGCATCTTTACTCAAGCTACTATCAAATTTGTATTTCTAAAAGACAAAAAAAATTGTATTATTATTATTATTATTAGGCAACACAAATGTGTTTCTTGATTTAAAACAATACAACTCATTAGAACATCCAGAGCTAAGAAATTATTTTTTCTATTGAGATATTTATTTTATTAAGGAAAAATAACTGGAAAAGTTTAAAGAATTCAAAAACGTGAAGTGTTTGTCTTGTAAAGAGTAGTTTAAAACCCACAATTAACCATCTGGTTCCTACAACTTTCACTTTGGAGCAAAAATCTTAAAACTCACCTTTAAACTCAAAAGTATTAAAAATCTGACTGATCATTTTGTTGGCCATATTGCCTACTTACTTTCTTGTCCAAGCCATAGGCAATGGCAGCAGCAGTCGGCTCGTTGATAATTCGTAGAACATTGAGGCCAGAGATAGTCCCAGCATCCTTTGTGGCCTGGCGCTGAGAGTCATTGAAGTAAGCAGGTACCGTAACAACAGCATTCGTGATGGTCTGTGAATACAGAATCATGTCTTTCATTAAGTGTAACATTGTGACTCTGTTTGATTCTTTCACTCTGAATCAGAAGACACTTCCCCCCCCCCCACAAATGTTTAAGATGTGTTATTCAAACAGGCCTCCTTCATGCTCCAGTAAACTGCTGTATGTCAATGTTGACAGGTTAGACATGTCAACATCTTTACACCTACAACAACAAGGGAGAACCTNTCCCCCCCCCCCCCACAAATGTTTAAGATGTGTTATTTAAACAGGCCTCCTTCATGCTCCAGTAAACTGCTGTATGTCAATGTTGACAGGTTAGACATGTCAACATCTTTACACCTACAACAACAAGGGAGAACCTACTTTTCCAAGGTATGCCTCAGCAATTTCCTTCATCTTTGTAAGCACCATAGAAGAAATCTCCTCTGGGTAAAAGGTCTTGGTCTCCCCTTTGTATTCAACTTGAACTTTGGGGCGTGAGCTGTCATTTATAACAGTGAACGGCCAATGCTTCATGTCTGACTGCACAACAGCATCATCAAACCTCCGTCCAATCAGCCTTTTTGCATCTAGGGAAACGAAAATGGCAACAAATTCAGAACATGTGCAAGTTAAATTCTTGCTAATACCAATAAGCCAGTAACTATTTTTTCCAATAAATAAGCTAATAAATATGTCTGTAAATGCCACAAATTCAAACTATTTTACACAATCTCAAAATTATATCATGCATAAAGCCACTTACCAAAGACTGTATTGGTGGGGTTCATTGCTACTTGATTTTTGGCAGCATCTCCAATCAGCCTCTCTGTGTCTGTAAATGCTACATAACTTGGTGTGGTCCTGTTACCCTGGTCATTGGCAATGATTTCAACTTTGCCATGCTGAAAAACCCCCACGCAGGAGTAGGTGGTCCCCAGATCGATGCCAACTGCTGGTCCCTTAGACATGGTTTCTGCTGGCAGCAAACAAACATCAGGGCGTTCAACCCAAGCCTTCCAGATAAGGGATATATGTTTGTTTTATATCCTATTCATAGCTTAATTCTTTGTTTACACTATGCGACTGTTTACTCAAAAGCTTTATTGGCACACTAGACAACAGATGACCCCATGGCCTGCATGGACCGCAGAGCGGATCAGCTGTCACTGTGTTACAAGATGCCACTTCAAACAGAGCTGAGGAAAGCACTTCACAACAGCTTTGTCATTCCTTCAGTTTCATTAGTGATTACATTCGCCTGTTTACTCATTTACTCATGTCGTTCCAAACGTGTTGGAGTGACTTTCTTCTGTGGAAAAAAAAAAAAGTCACTTTCATGTCTCTCAAACGAAATATTCATTTTGGGTGAACTACTCCTTTAAGACAATTGACTGCCTCTGAGGGAAACTTAAGGTTCAGTTTCCTGTCGTTTGCTCCAAACTATTATGCAACATTTGTGATTTCTGTAAGCATTCCTGAATTGGAGAAACTGGGAGTGACTTATTCTGGAATCATCTGCTGCTAGAACATTCCATAAACCCAAATCTAGCGCGCCAAGAGAACGTTCAAATGACATAAATTATTAACGTTCTAGAACATTCCATATTATCGCTGGCTTAGTATGCAGATCGAATGCAGGAAAAATATTAAAATAACATTTACCTAGCGCTATTAAAATTAGATTTTTTTTCCTCACTCGTGTTGAAAATGTTAACGGAATGACAGTGACTGAGGCTCTCATTCCATAACATTTCGCCTATCTTTATGATCTACGGAAGAAATAAAGTCTTTGTGACAACATGAGGATGAGTAAACGATGACAGAATTTTGACTGATGAGTAAAATGCACGTTACCGTTAAGTTGCTAAACTAACGTTATCAAGCCAGAACAGCTTCAAGCTCGACGCATCTCTGTATGTTTAATATCATAACATTAGCAACTGTGCAATAAGTTTATTATTGAAGAGAAAACCTACACTTTTTAACTTTCCGTGGATAATAATAGTAATCAAAATTCTCACCAGAAACGCTGTGAGTCTGTCAATCACCTGAGGAATCGCAGCTCCAGACGCGCTCGATGTCTGCAGCAGAACGGCGCTGTACTGTGCTTTAAGACTTCCTGA
This sequence comes from Labeo calbasu, assembly GCA_019740295.1. Lineage (NCBI taxonomy): Eukaryota > Metazoa > Chordata > Actinopteri > Cypriniformes > Cyprinidae > Labeo > Labeo calbasu. The sequence continues at coordinate 8,643 of JAHKKF010514350.1, read as the reverse complement.
GAACAGTCCAGAACATGAAACGAGCACAGCAGCCAATCACGTCGCACGATCGCTGAAGCATTAAGTGATGGAGAACGCCAGCAGAATTCGGACCATTACACAGCAGAATGTTCCTAAAAGGAAGAAAATATCGGTCCATAGAGTTCTAGAACATTCCCAGATAATTTGAAGTACTTTTTTGCACTAATCCAGTCAAATGATTAGTCATGGTTGTGTCAACGAATAACGATCAGGTTAAGCATTTAAAAAACAGGACTGAAGAAGTTTTATAAATGTGAATGTGATAAAATATAAATAATTAAATAAAATAAGAACAGAATCAATTTCTAATACAAGTTATTGGTCGATACACCCGAGAAATTCCCTCAGGGTAAAACATAGCTCCTTCTAGCGCCCATTTTGCTCGGCCGTCGTCTTTATTTCGTTTCGAAAACCTAAATACCAGGTCGCGGCAAAATCCCTGGAGTTAGAAACCTCTTTATGATAATATTGTCATAAGTAGATCGAAACACTTTTCTTAACTTAAAGGATTTGTTACATTTAATGCTTAAGTTACTGACACGAGAGAGCGCCGTTGTTATGGTTACCTCCTCAGGTCAGCTCGATTTCTGCTGGCGAGTGGTGCAGTTTTCTAACTTTTGTGTTCACTGAAACATTATAAAATCTATATATACTGTGTAAAAAGAATACATAAACTTGAGAACCCAGCCATTTGGTTCACTGGTGTTTTCTAGCACTGATATCTAAATGCTCTATTACACGCCACGCCTCTTTAAATGATGTCAGAAGAAATCTATCTATCTATCTATCTATCTATCTATCTATCTATCTATCTATCTATCTATCTATCT
>JAHKKF010514348.1:6970-23973 GCA_019740295.1 Labeo calbasu | reverse complement strand
TTGAATGTTTTATTGTTAATTTTCTGTTTTATTCTGGAGGCCTTATTTGATTTTTTTTTTTTTTTTTTCTTTTTTTTTTATTACTGTTCTAAAGGATTTATTTTATTTTTTCTTTTTGTTTATTTATCAAAATATGAGTGATCCATGCTTGTGTAAAACTCACAATGCTGTGGAAATAATGCTAAAAGGCTAGTCAGCATTGTTGTCGCATATCTTGTAGCACGTGCACCAGTCGCAGACGCTAGAGCACATTTTTTACAGCACAATAGCAGTTGTGAGTCTTTACGTATGTGCAGGATGACGACCTTCTATCCTGCAGTGTGTGTGGTTGGCTTACGCTGTTCTTACGGGGGTTTAGTGTCACTAATGTCATGCCAATAAAGCACAGTAACACTGAGAGGGATGCTGGAGAAAAAGCCTCATGTGTTCAGCGGTCACAGGTGATGCTGCTGTTTCTCCTCCTCTAATTGATTTCTAATAGCAGGAATAGACTAGAGGGATTTACTGAAACACACATGCGCACACACACACACACACACACACACGCCTCTCCTGCCCCTGGAGACAATATCATCTACCGGAGGAGAGACATGGAGGGATGGACGTAATGTGAGGGAGGAGATCAGTGCTTCAGCTTCATATTGAATCTCTACTTCGTTGCAAAATAAGATGAATATAAGTGAAGCTGCTTTTTGTAAATTGATGAAGAACATTATTTCAGAAGACATGCACATTGGCAGGTGATTCTGCAGAGAGTATTCTCTGTGTGTGTGTGTGTGTGTGTGTGTGTGTGTGTGTGTGTGTGTAAAGCAAGCATTCCCTGCTGAGATGTTTTGTTCTGTCTGTGTGTTCCTCCCCTGGGGTCCAATTGTGTTTAAACACACACACTCACATTCACACACACACACACACACACATACATATATCCAGTAGTTTCTATGTAGCTCTGTCGGTTTCAAATGACTGTTTGCCTGTAAAGCACACTGAACACAGATGCATATCCTGTTTCTCTTTCAAATGTGTGATGGGTTGCGTTGGGTTTGCTTGTTCCCGTCTGTCTGGTCTTAAAGGTCACAAGCCAGTGACCCCTGGTAAAGCAGGTCGGAGGTGAAAAGCCAATGGCCCTTCTTTTCTATTTGCACGAAGCTTTAATTTCAGCCTGACCTGACAAGCTCACCTCAGACACGCCATGCAATTACTGGCTCTGTTATGGAGTTCAGCAGAATTGTTTTAGCCTGTTTGCAGTAATGAAATGTTGTTGTAACTCTGATTTAAAGAATTGTTATCATGCTTCGGTTTGCTTTTTTCTGTGGTCAAAGTTCAAATATTGAGTCAAACATTTTATACAGATATACAGATAACTGATAAGACTGAAATTAGCTCTTTGGCCAAAGAGGAAGAGTTTTATCAAATGAATATCTTTTATGGTTTAGTGTGTTAACCTACTTTTTCCTAACCTGTAGGTTGTTCATCAGGTCATTTAGAGGTCGGTGTTGAATCGAATCCTTCATCTGTTGTCTTTGTTTTTCAGGCTTCGTCTCAATCGACACAGCCGCTCAAATTCACCACGTCTGACTCTTGTGATCGCATCAAAGATGAGTTTCAGTTCCTGCAGGCACAATATCACAGGTATTATACAATATCACTCAAAAGTAGGATTTTTTTTTTTTTTTTTTAAACGAAATTAATGTTTATTCAGCACGCAAAAGTAGACATTTATAATGTTTCAGAAGATTTCTGTTTCAAATAAATGCTGAGCAGCAAATCAGCATATTACAATGATTTCTGAAGGATCATGTGACACTGAAAACTGGAGTAATGATGCTGAAAATTCAGCTTTGCGCCATTCGAATAAATTGCAGTTTAAAATATATATTCACATAGAAAACAGCTATTTTAAATCGTAAAAATATTTCACAATATTACTGTTTTTACTGCATTTTTGATTACATAAATGCAGTCTTGGTGAGCATAAGAGTTCGAAAACATTAACCAGGAGCATGCCAAAAGCATTTATACACACAAAACTAGTTTAACCGTTAGTTAACGTGCATTCACCACAACCCTGAGCACAGGCGGTTTCTCTCCTCCTCACTTTCACTCTACACCCTAAAAACACTCTGCCCGTGTGAATTCCTCTCCGGGACGGTCAAATGGTGTGAACGCGGCCCCTCCCGGAAAAGCTTCCTGTCATCATCTGTCAGCACCAGAGATAAGAGCGATCGTGGAGGCCATTCAGCCATCACACATCAGAGAAACCACCGACGAGGAAGGAAGAGGGAAATGGAGAAGGATAAACAATCGAACGTGCTGATGTCTTTCAGATCTGGCATTACCATTGGACCGCACTGCGGCACTTCAGATGTTTGTGCCATTTAGAATATTCACTTTCAGCATCAATAGGCCGGAACTCGGTCTATGGTGTATGTTTTGAAAATAAGTCACGGTCACTTCACCTTACAGCTCCATGTCACTATTTCCACAAGTAATGCTTATAAATGAGTAATTGTTCTGTGGAGCCGCTTGCGATTACATAATGTTGTTATTATTATTGCTTTAGTGATTAAAGACCTCATAAAATGGTCTGACAAATGCAATTTTCTTTCCCGTGTTCATGTTAGGGCGTCAGGATGGGCCGATTCAAAAAGGAGTCATTTGTTTTAACTAGTCAGTTGGCTTTAGTTTATGTCGCAGTCATAAAACATGATTAACTACTTGCTATTAGTCGGTGGCAGGTGGTGTTGGGGGAGGGACGTTCTCGTTATAGAGCGCATATGTACATTTTTATATCCAAAATTTGACCGGAATAAAGAATGTTAATATTTAAATTCATAAACGTAAGGTTTATTTTGTAAACTTGTAAAAAAAAATAAAAAATATGCATTCATGTCAGATTTTAATTCCATAGTGTTTAATTGTAGATATGCAGTATTGTGTTCTTTTATTTTGTTTTTAAAGAATTGAACTTTTATTCAGCAAAAATGCATTAAATTGCAAATTCAATTTTCAGGGTTTTTTTTTTTTTTTTTTTTTTTTTTAGCAGCCAATCAGCATATTAGAATGTTTTCTGAAAGATCATGTGACACTGAAGACTGAAGTAATGATGCTGAAAATTCAGCTTTGATCACTGGAATAAATTACTACTTAAAATATATTTATAAAGAAAACAGTTTTTTTAAATTGTAATATTTTATCAAATAAATAAATTTTGATCAAATAAATGCAGCCTTGGTGAGCACAAGACTCTTCTTTCAAAAGCATTACAAAAATTTGGCCAACCCCAAACGTTTAAATGGTAGTGTATGTGTAACGCAAACTATTTAACATAAGTTCTATATGAAGGGGAAAATGATACATTGTTTCATTATTACATTCTTCTAAACACATGGCCAGCCAATCACAAGCCTCCATCAGGCAGCGCAGACAGGAAACTGGTTGTCATGGTGATAGAATGTTTTTTTTTTTTTTCGAAAGTGAGAGAGAATGTGAGGTGAAATGCAGCTGACAACCTCAATGAAGTGTGTGTGTACACTTTATGGTGAAATGTAAATATTGAAGCTGTCATACACAGGCTGTGTTCAAACCCTGAGAACTTCTCCATGTTACTTAAAGAGGCATCATATAATTTGCAACATGTAAACACATTTAACAAGAAATGAGTAGTACATCTCATGCTGTCTTGTATTTTACAGCCTGAAGTTGGAATGTGATAAGCTGGCAAGTGAGAAATCTGAAATGCAGCGTCATTACATAATGGTGAGTAAAGCATGCATGTTTTATCAGACCTACAGTTGCATACAGTTCTTATGGAAGCTGTTTCTGCCACGTAATAATAAGTAATAATTGCACAATACATTTCACAATTCTGATGTAGAACAATATAAACTCTTAATTCTAAGAAGAAATGTCTTAATTGTGAAATATACACTTTTATCACAAGAAGAAGTGTCACATTTGTGCATTTTTTTTTTTTAAAAATAGTTTCTTATTTATGTGCATTTCTTACTTTTTTGTTTTTATTTTGGCTTTAGTTTAGTACTTATATAAAGTTGTTTTTATTTTTCATGTGATTGAATGTTTTTTCTTTTGATTTTGTCTGGAACCCTGTGGGCGTCTGCAGAAATTTGTACACAAGCATCTCATTGATCAGTTGTATCATGGGTCGTAAGTGTGCACAAGCGTATTGACATCTTCCTGACGGATCAATGTTGAATGTGTGTCTGTAACAGCTGTGCCTGAGCGGGACCACAGAGATCTGAGTGATCTGCTACTTTAGCCCAGAGCAAAGCTCCTAACCATGAGCCCAAATCACAGCCCAGTCGCTCTGAAGTTTCAAGAAAACCAATGTTAAATTGATGTCTTCTCTTACACGTCTTTTGCTTGAAGAGATCTAAGGGCTAATCCTGTTTTAGTATTATTTACATACTGTTGTATACATTTTTTTAAATAATATTTTGAATTGGTTCTTAGTGTCTTAGTATTTTCAGTTTTCAGATTTTTTTTTTATTTTTTTATTTTTTTTTTTAGCATTACCATTTAGGTTTGACTTATTTTTATTGCAGTTTTAAGTTTTAATTTGATTTAATTCCAGTTAGTAATTGTAGTGCTTTTTTTAAAGTTTGATGCAATATTTATATATCTTTTAGTACAGATGTCTTTGTCATGCTGTTTAAGAGTCTTATGAGACTCCAGACATTATCATGAAGGATTTTCTATGGGTTTAAGTTTTTTTTTTTTTTTTTATTAATATAAAGATATTTTGACTGTCACTTTGTCTGCTGTTTTTGCTGCCTTCCTTCTACACTTGTTTACATTGCCTCTTTAAGATACACATAGGGTGAATTTAGGTGAATTTTTTTTTGACATTTTGAGATGTCCCAGTTTCTCCCCGAAATGTGAATCATTATATGTGCAGCTATCATACGTTTGTATGTGGCTAAAATTTTTAAACTGCAGTGTAAAATAACTTTTTACTGTTTGATTATATTTAAAAATGGTAATTTATTTCTGAGATGACAAAACTGCATTTTTGATCTTAAGTTCCTCTTTCCTTTTTCTCTGACTGCAGTATTATGAGATGTCATACGGACTCAACATTGAAATGCACAAGCAGGTAAGAATTTGAATATTATGCCAGAATCTACACACTTTTTGCATTTTTTTTTTTTTTTTTTAGTTTGCATCAAATGTGGGGGAAGTTAATGCAGTATTGTATTTGTCACAATAAATATGGCAGGAGGATATGTAGATCTTTAGACTGATGTTTGTGGAAAATCTGCAGTTTGCTTTAAACCACAGGCCTACTTGTATGGTTTGTACATATGCAGCGACCCAGATTCAGTAGCGTCTTTCATCAAAGTGGTCGGTCAGCATACATTATCGTGACTGACTGTGTTGCTCATGTGTTTTTGTGCAACATCAGCAGCCTGTAAGCGCATCTCCAGCTACCTTATTAATGGATGTAAACCCCTGAGATGTGCTTGTGTTCTGTCCGCAGGCGGAGATTGTGAAGAGATTGAACGGAATCTGTGCTCAGGTGTTGCCTTACCTGTCTCAAGAGGTCAGACTGTGTGATTTATTTATGACACACTCTCTATAATGACCCTTAGCCTCATCAGTGACTTAAATGTGCTATTGGTTTGTGTCAATGGGTTGTTCTTATGGACACGAGGGTTTTGTTTACTGTGCTTTTTACCTGGAGAGATTAAATGTATGCTGAGATATGTGTGTGTTTGTGTGTGTGTGTAGCACCAGCAGCAGGTCCTAGGGGCGATTGAGCGAGCCAAACAGGTTACCCCTCCTGAGATGAACTCAATTATCCGGGTAGGAACTTCACACCATTCAGCTTCATGTGTTATTGTGTAGGACTGGCAGATTATTGCTAGAAGCCTCTCATTATTTGCATTTGCTCTGACACGTGTGTGTGTGTGTGTGTGTGTGTGTGTGTGTGTGTGTGTGTGTGTGTGTGTATGTATGTGTGTGTGCATAATACATGGGATGATACATGAAGCAGCTGCCAATGCAATACGATGCAATGGATAAAAAAAATTAAATATGATGCTATACAATTTTAATATTGTACAGATAGTTTGCTTTCATTTCATTTTTTTTTATATATAATTTATTTTACTAATTTCATGCTTTTTTTTTCTTTTTTTTTAATCAATTTTCACCTCTGTTATAATACCAAAAGTGTTTCCAAACACTGGATTTGTAATTATTTGGTCACAAATTATTGATCACCTTCTAAAAAATAAAAGTATTGCGCATCTACTAATAATTATATATAAATAAATCGTTTTTACCAATGTAATTATGTTAGAAACAATGCTTTGCTATATAAATACCAACTTGTATTCGAAGCACACTTGTTTGAATCGATGATGCATTGTATCGTTAATTTTTATACCGACGCACAAGTGCGAATCTGTGAATTTTACTATCCCAAATATATGTGTGTGTGTGTGTGTGTGTGTATGTATGCATGCATGTATGTGTATACATACACATTAGTGATGTTAGTGGGAAAAATCAGAGGAACCATCATTGTATCCCATTACATTCTACAATAACTTAAATTAATTAATACTAGAATTAAATTTTAGATTTATTTATTTATAGATAATTATTTATAGATTCATATTTGCATGATTCATTGAAATGGACCGTTTCAAACACGCCTAGTCTACCACTAAAACTGTTTTTGCTACTAAAATTTAATAAAATATAGAAAATTTAAGTTAAAATTAATATAAAAACTAATATAAAATTATAAAATAAAAACTATAAAGTAAATCTTCATTTTATTATATTCACACAAAAAAACAATAGCAAAAAAAGTGACCGTAAATGGCAAAAAAGTGCATTAAAATCATTATATTGTGAGTAATGCGAGTATGGTTATTATGCAAATAGGCAGAACATGTGCATGGCTTTGTCATTAAACTAAAATAAAGAATGCAAATGCATGAGAGTTCGATGTGATCTCTCTCTAACCTCCATGGATGTTTGTTTGTTTGTTGGTGTAAACACAGCAGCAGCTTCAGGTTCACCAGCTCTCTCAGCTCCAGGGTTTGGCTTTACCCATGACCCCTTTGCCCCTGGGCTTGACTCCGCCCACCCTGCCCGCCGTCACCTCCAGCTCCGGCCTCCTGTCTCTGTCCAGCATCCTCGCGTCTCACGCACACCTGGCCAAGGAGGACAAGAGCTCCCGTGACGGGGCCGACGGCCACCGTGAGGAAGATGCCGACAAATCCGACTAGCCTTCATAGAGACGCTTTGATTCTGTCATGAGTTCTGTAAAGAGGGACGGAGCACAGAAAGAGAGCGGAAAACTACTTCTCTGTCTCACTGGTTTGGGTCTGATTCATTCTCTTTACTACAACAAATCTTTATTCTGTAATTCTGTTTGATTTATTTACTTCTGATTAGTGGTGTTTGCTAAGGCTCTATTACTATTGCTCATACTTGGGGATAGTGATTTGAAGAAACCCTTATCCCTAAGTATTAAACTTTAGCATGTAACATTCCTCAAATTGTGTGTCTTTTTGAGGAGAGCTGTATTATTACTGTAAGTAACTTTTGATTTTTCCTGGCAGACAATAAAATGGGTGAAAAATCCCATAGATGCTGACTGAGAGACCCAAACTATATCCAGAGACCTGAATATAATAGAGGCTTCTATGAGTCACCCAAAATGCCCTGGCAATGCACTAGTAACACCCTAGTAACTGCATACTTGCCCTAGCGACCAGCCCAAACACACATGTGCAAGCAACAACACAGAAAAACTCAGCAACAGCCTAGTAATCAATCAAAATGCCCTTGAGTTTGCATGATAATGCACAAACAACCATTCAAAACATTTCAGCAGCAACACCATGGCGACCACCCAGTTACACCCCAGTTACAACCATTCTAAACACATATGCACAAACAACCACTTAAAGCAACTTAGCAGTTGCACAGCAACAACCTAGGAACCAATCAGAATACCCTAGTATTTGCATATTAATGCATTAACAACTCTTGGGAACACTGTAGCAACCACATAGCAACACCCTAGCAACTCCATAACTCCCCTGGCAAGTACACCAAACACATATGTGCAAACAACCACTCAGAACAACTTCGCAACCACTTAACAACAGCCTAGCAACCAATCAGAATGCCCTAGAACATAGAACCATTCAAAACACCATGGCAACCACCCAGTGATACCCTAGCAAATGCTTAACTGCCCTGGCAACTATTCTTAACACATGCATAACCATTTAAAACAATTTAGCAGTTGCACAGCAACAGCCTAACAACCAATCAAAATGCCCTTTGCATTAGGATTTCCATATCAATGCTTTAACAACTCTTTGGACACCATACCAACTACCCCAAACACACGTGCAAACAACTGCTTAGAACAACTTGGCAGTTGCAAGCACCTGGTAACACCCTAGCAACTGAAGCAACAATAATTGGCCTGGCAAGAAACTCAGCCACTCAGAACAGTTTAGAAACCGCATGGCAACAGCCCAGCAACCAATCAAAATACCCTGGAGTTTGCACAGTAACAACCATTCAGCAGCAACACCATGGCGCCACCCAGAAACACCCTGGCAATTGCATAACTGCCCTGGCAACCAAATTGGCAATTGCAATCTAACAACCAATTAAAATGCCCTAGTATTTGCATATCAATGCATTAACGACTCTTCAGAACAACGTAAGCAAACCCATAGCAACACCCTAGCAACCTTAGCAGTTGCAGAGCAACAGACTAACAAACACTCAGAACTTTCTAGTAGTTGAATAGCATCTTGAAACTACACAGTAGCGCCTTGGCAACCACCCCTAATTGCCTAGCAAGCACCTGGTAACACCCTAGCAACTGCAGCAACAATAATTGGCCTGGCAAGAACCTCAGCCACTCAGAACAGTATAAAAACCACATAGCAACAGCCCAGCAATCAATCAAAATACCCTGGAGTTTGCATAGTAACAACCATTCAGCAGCAACACCTTGGTGACCAACCAGTAACACCTTGGCAACCATTCTAAACACACATGCACAACCACTTAAAACAACCGGCAATTGCACAGCAACAACCTAGCAGCCACATAGCAACACCCTAGCAACTGGCAACTACCCCAAACACATGTGCAAACGACCATTCAGAACGACTTGGTAGTGGCACAGCATTTTGAAACCACATAGCAACGCCTTGGCAACCACCCGGGATGACCTAGCAAGCACCTGTTAACACCCTAGCAACTGCATATCCACCCTGGCAACCACCTAGAGCAACTCAAACATGGCAATGGCCTAACAACCCATCGAAACGCCCTAATATTTGCATAGCGGGTGCACTAACAACAATTAAAACATTGTAGCAACTGCAGAGCAACACCTTGGCAACCACTCAGAACACTCTATTAGTGTTAACACCCAAGCAACCATGGAAATGCTTTGGCAGCCACCTGAAACAACTTTGTAACGCCATTTGTGTGTGTTTGGTGAGTGAAGCGCCTCAGTTGACCAGCGTTTGGTTTGCTGATCTGTTACATAAAAAGACGAGACTCTGTTTTACCTAAAATGCAGTTCCTTAGAAGGGTAAAAATGCCTTAAGATGGATTGAAGTGACAAAACAAAGAGATATTCTCAATTCAGACCCACATCCTTGTAAAAGGCGGTTTGTTTTTCTGTCGTCCTGTTTTGCAGTGAATGCGGTTCTATGTGTGACCAGCAGGTGGCAGCCAATGAGTGTGTTGAATGATTTGTGAAGCTTTAATAGGATATTTGAAATGGCATACTATCATACTACTACTACTAGTACTACAGCAGTGCTTCTCAGTAGATTTCAGTCTTGAATCTTGATTTGATGTGTTTTTAGCGTTTTAGTTGAGATTGAAGTTCAGTTATTTTAATAATTAAATTAATAATTAAATGTATTATTAATGATTACAATTATATTATTAGTGACTAAAAACATGATTTAGTCAATCAAGATGACTAAAAAGTATTTAAATTGTTTTAAATAATACTAAAACACAAAATCAAGATTTAAGACTTAATATCTAAGAAATATAATACAATTAAAAATACAATATTTTTTAAACTGTCATTTTGTAACAGTAACACTTTACAATAAGGTGTCATTTGTTAACATTAGTTAATGTATTAACTAGCATGAACAAACAATGAACAATGCATTTATTAATCTTTGTTAATGTTAAATAAAAACACATTCGTTCATTGTTTGTGTAAGTTTACAGTGCATTAATGTTAACAAACATTGATTTTAATAATGCATTAGTGAGAGCTGAAATTAACATTAAGTAAGATTAATAAATGCTGTAGTATTGTTCATTCTTAGTTAATGTTAACTAAAGTAATTATCTAATGTTAACTAATAAACCCTATTGTAAAGTGTTACCGAAGAAACACGCAGTTCTAGAAATTAATTGTGCTTCGTTCATTTAGTATATCAATATCACAGTTTTATCGCTTTATCGTAATTTTCAGTTGATTTTTTTTTATTATTTTATTTGGATGCCACTTGCTGAGTTAAACCTGCAAAAGTAATGCGGCCGTCCCAATGTAGCATACAGTACATACTGCACAGTTAGTAGTATGCTAGTATTCCAGGCTGTTTAAAACACAAGACTACCTAAGGCTGTACATATGTACTGGTGCATTGTGGGTATTTTCTGATTGTGTGTTCCTGGTCATGATTCCTTTGCATTTTTATTTTTTTTGGTACACCAGTGCTGATGTATACCAAGAAATGCTCAGCACTGAGCTCCGGATTACCTATTATAATCTCTAAATGAAGTTTTCTGATTTTTAATCTTTAGATATTTTTTCCAGTTGATTTTGCTTGATCTCAAAAACCGATGGCCAATTTATATACATGTATAAATATATCAGTAAGCATTTAATTTTGTAAACACTTTGTATGTAAAAAAGCTGTTTATGGTGTGTGTGTGGCCCGGAGGACATTTAGCGCAGGTTATACAGAAATCTATAATCATTTAATAGTCAAGTCAAACATTTCTGCTCTGATTCGTTTAGATGTGCGTAGCACTGGCTGGTCTCGACTAGTTCTAGATGCTAAAGATAAATGATTTGTTCAGCGGTTCTGACTGGTCTCGACGCATTTGTTATTTAAAGCGTTACGTAAACCCAGCCGCCCTCTTCTGACAGTTCTCATCTGATATTTGCCACATTTTGGAGCTTTGTAGTAGTTTTTTAAAATGTGCGTGTGTGTTGTATGTGACATGATGTACTTGATGGAAATGTATGTTGTTTGTGTTGATAAACTGCTATTATAACTTCATTTAAAGACGATTGTTGGAAGAAAAAAAGGTTAAACATTTACTATGAATGAGAGATTGAGCAGTAAGGAAGTATTTATGGTGCCTTACAAATAAAAGATTCATTGGACCTTTATCAAGTGTTGCCGTTTGAGTCTTATTTCATTTAAAGAACAAATAATTCATCCTCTTCTTTGTCACTTTCTAGTATCATTGTGTAAGAATGTCATAAAATAACTGCCATTTAAAAGTTTGGTGTCTGATTTTGTTTTTGTTTGTTTTTCAGTAAGGATGCATTAAATTGATCAAAAGTGAAAGTAAAGACATTGTTGCAAAAGATGCTGTTCTGCTACAAAAATGTAACTTTTCAACACTGATCATAAACAGAAATGTTTCTTCAGCATATGATTTCTGAAAGATCACGTGACACTGAAGACTGGAGTAATGATGCTGAAAATTTAGCTTTGCATCACAGCAATAAATTACATTTGACAGTATATTCACATAGAAAACAGTTATTTTAAACTGTAATAATATTTCACGATTTTGATCAAATAAATGCAGCCTTGGTGAGCAGAAGGGACGTCCCTCAAAAAACATTCTAACAATGTTTCCCAGCCCCAGACTTTTGTGTTATGTGTTAGTGTTATGTTCATTTTTATTGAAATATGGTAGCTGATATTGCAAGGTTAATAGTTGACTTCTACAGCATCAGAAGCAAAACTGACCCACTTTTTGCATTTAAAAGTGTCTGCTTTTTGTTTCGGAAAGAGCCGTGTGAAAATTGTGGGAACTCCCGTTTTTTCATGAAAGGAAGAACGTTGGTTTGGATCAACATAAGGGTGGGTAAGTAATGAGTAATAAAAAATGAGTTTCTATGTAAACCTATTTCCTTTCAGCAGACCGTTTCTGCTGCAGGTGCTGCTGTTGCTTAAGTAATGCATGCTTTGCACAGTACGGGTGGTGATGTTATATTAATACGAGAACTAAATCCTTCCTTCAGTACTGACTGTATCAACATTAAACATGCCATCGAGATTATTAAATTGCATATTTGTTTATAGGCTAAATCACTTATGAAGCAGAAACGGTTGATGTTTGTCCAGCTTCATATGTGTGTGTTATGATGAGAAGACTGTCCAAAATAAGCTGAAATTACAGTCATCAGTGTATCTCATTTTCATCTGAACAGCGACAGCAACGCTTTAGAAACACACCATTAACCTGCACGCTTCATCAGCACTGTGTCAGCATCTATAGAAGGATAATTAGCATATCAGGCATTACACCACAGATCATGTATAACTTACTATTTTTGTACACGTTTTATGCTTATCACCTAACTTTTCATTTATTTGATTTGGTTCTTTTGTGACTATTAAGGTGTTTTACCTTAAATTTTTAAGTCATTTTATTTTTTGCATTTTTATTTATTTGTTATTTATAGCTATTTTTTATTTCAAATTAAATTTATTTATTTTTAAGTTATGTGTTTATATGTTTTTGTGGATGTCTGGAGTTGTTTGTTGTTATTAACATTTTCGGTCTGCAATAATTATTTTCACCCAGTATGATTGAGATATGCATCTCAAGTTTCACCTCTGTAGATCTATGCAAATTGTGTTAATAGTAATCATAATAATGGTTGTATATTTGCATTTAGATGCAGTGTAGTGTATAGTGTTGTGAGTTGATGCGATCTGCTGAATGAAGGTAATATTTCACCAATCTTTCTTTTTTTTCTCTATTGCATACAATCCAAACTGTATGCGCACATTCTCTCTCTTTCTCTCTCTGCTCATTTCCTCTGGTTGATGGAGATGTGGCCTGTGGCGGAGCTCTGACATGATATTTCATAAAACTCTTTCAGGCGGTGTGTGTGTGTGTGTGTGTGTGTGTGTGTGTGTGCTGTCACTGTCTCTCACTTTTCATTCCTTGGCCTGTCGTCATCCTCCCATAGCTGTTTTATTTCCGCCACACTGCACCACCACTCCTCCTCCTCTTCCTCTTCAGGTCTGCGGCTCTCCCTCCTTTCGTCCACCTTTCATTTTTCTTCCATCTTTATATCTGATAGAGGTACAATAAATGTATTAATTGGTGTACATTACATATATATTAATATATTTATTTATTTATATTTATTATATAGTATTTTTTGATTATTTATGGCTCTTGTTTGTTGAAAGGAATTTTAGGAACACTAACAAAAATGCAATTTAACAAAACAAAATTGTTCATATTCACAAAATAGGCATAATAAATATTTTTTTGTTTTATAAGGTAGACAAAAATTACATCTGTTCAAACAAAGTTTTATTTTTTTGTTTGTTTGTTTTTTTGCATTTTAATTTATTTTTTTTTTTTTTAAAAATGAATTTTTTTATTTTAATTAAATTAAATGTAATAAATGTAATTTCCTTTAACCGGATGTGTACACATTATTGTGACTTTGTGATAAAACAAACTTATCATTAAGATTTGCATCTTTAAATCCTTGAGTTTTACAGCCGACAGCTCGTTGACAGCCGATTCCCAAATGAATCATTTAGGTGATTCATTCGAGCCGATTTACAGAGCGCATGCACATTCTTTTAAAATTCCATTGTAATTATAATTTAAACAAAAAAAAAATATTTTATCGTAATGCATTTTAATTTCCTGTAAGTAGATGTGCTCACTTCATATTGTTGTTGTTTTTAAATATTCCTTTTCGGTTTGTACATAATACCTCTTTTCTATTATCAATGTGGATAATTATCTCATAACTTAATAAATATTCACATATATCAATTCGCTTCTTGCACGCCGATTGGCTCTCCTTCCTCATTATACGGACTTCATCCCCCATAATGCAACACTGAGCGCCTGCGCTGAAGACCTGCTTCGCGATTGGTCCAGATCAAAGCAGATGTAATGACCCAACGTGGGCACTCGGGTCACTCATTGGCCTTGACTTTAATCTTGCAAGCCAATCAGAGTCCAGTCGTGAAAAGAGACGTTAAGGCTGCAATGTTTGTACATTATGTTCTGTGTTATGATACAAACGGCTTCCCGCTTTGTTCTCTTTCAAACAGTATTTCATTTCAAATAGCGGAGTTTAAAATACTAACATAATATATACCAATATAATTTGATTTCAACTGTTTTACCACTTGCATTTTTTCCGTTTTATCCTATTTATGTAATCTTCATAAGCAAATGTAAGCGGTCGACCTTAAAAGCAGCTTTGGCTCTCCGCAGTTAATGTCAATCTCACAGGCGCAGTAATACAGGCAGCACCGCTGAGAAGAGCTGCTGTGCAGTTTTCTTTTCTCTTCTGATCTTTCACCCCTTTCTCTCTCCCTCTCAATCTCTCATATATTTATTTTAGATTTTCAGAAATCCAATACACCCCTCGCTGGCTGCAGTTTGGCTCGCTGACAGCTGATTCGCGAGCGAATCGTTCTTTTGAACCGAATCTTTTTAGTGATTCGCGCGAGCCGATTCGTAGAGCGTTGGTAAATTGACTTTATTTACTGCAGAATTTCTCCACGCTAGTTACGTTTTCCTTTAAAAACGTATTAAAACTTTAAAGAATTGACATTACAAACAATCAGCATGTAGTCAGATGCAGTAGAGAATTAACATTTTCGAGCTAGCCAGTTTCCCTCAGGATTTTCCTATGGGTTTTCAGGTGTTTAAATTTGCGAGTAAAAGTCTGTGGTTAACATTTTAAAGATACTGTTTTGTTCTTCAACAGACAGTCATGCCTAAATCGTGACTTCATTCGGTCAGTTTCTTCCTCTGTTCACAGCGGGGACAAATTCCCCAAAACCTGTAGTAACAATAATATTTCGGCAGGCTGTTTAACATGCTACATTTTTAAGGAGAATGATGTGAATCAGTGACTCGTTCGAGCGAACCGACTCCCTCATTATTCAGACTGCGTGTGCGCGCAGGTCAGCGCTGTTTATGTTCCTCTGATCTCCGACGCGCGCTCAGCGTGCACGCGCCCCGCACAGGATGATCTTGTTACATTGTAGCGCGGCGTAACTGTGCGTCATAAAGAGGAAGAGCGTTTGATCCAGCCGAATAGAACGTTTTTAAACTTTTCATCGGATACCTTGTAATTCTTTGGCTACTCAAGAACGTTTGGAGCGCGGAGGAAAGAACCTTGATTTACGCAGCGGACGCGGGGGGGTTCGGTGTCGGACGGTGATTCCGGACTCGGTCCTGACCATCGAGATCCCCGTGGATGACCTCCAGAACCATGTATCCGCACGGAAGACCCCAGGTACCGCAGCCTAATGAACTTTCCTTTCCAGATCGTCTCTAGCGGATCGTTGAGTTGCGCGCGGGGGCCCGTTTTAATGTGCATTATGTTTGGTGCTAGGGTCAGGGTTAAGGTCACGATGAAGAGTTAATTACAGCGTTATGGGTTCAGTGATTGATGCACGGACTAAGAAAACACACAGGCCTAGAGTCCTATTACAATTAACTTAAGATATATATAAATGAGCCTAGTATTAAACAGCCTACGTCTTTTAGATTGTACATGATTCTGTCATACCTCCAGTTTTACTACACTTTTTACTTGTTGTTATATTTTAATTATATATTTACATATATATACTGTTATTAAATTCCACACATATATTTTTTGAATTATATGCATTTGACATGAATCTATCTACATTAATGTACAATAAAGAAACCTCAAGAGGAACCACAACTTAGCTGGGGAAACCCTTCTTCTGAAGCCACACACATTTAAGCGATTATATTAAGCACACACACACATAAGTACCCGCACAAATATTAATTAAATGATTTTAAAATTAACATTTAATTTTTTTATCAAATGAAAAAAATCTCTTTTATTTCTCTCTCTCTCTATATAATAACAAAATAAATGAAATAAAAATATGCGCATGCACTTTTATTTTTATTGTGGTATTTGTTATTCTTATCTCTTCTGTTTGTCAGTGATATTGTGTAAAAAATTAAATGAAACAAATAAAATTTACATCAAATAAATACATAAAATATTTTTTAAATCTATTCATAACTACACAGACACACACACACAAATATATAATAGAAATGTAAATATAAATACAAATATATATATATATATATATATAATAAATACAAATAATGAGAAACTGTATATATTTATATGCATATTTAATTTTTATTTTTTTGTGTATTAAAAAGTAAAATAAATACAAATAATGAAAAACTATATATATATATATATATATATGCATTTTTATTTTTATTTTTTTATTTTTCAGTGGTATTGTGTATTAAAAAGTGACACTTTTGAGTTGAGTTGAGTTTATTTTGATTAAGTAAAAATAACTAAAAATAAAATACAGCTAACTAAACTCCTCATATACACACACATATATATTTATATACAGTAGTCAACATTTGAAGTGGATCAAAAAAGTTAATCAAAGTTGTCCAAAGACAAGAATGGGTATTGTTTTGGTTTTAGGAAAACTTTATATATATATATATAAATAATATGTATATGCGTATGTATGTATATGTATGTGTGTGTGTGTGAGGAGTTTATTAGGAGTTTTTATAAATATAAGAATGAAATAAAATAAATAAAATTAAAAATAAACTGAAATAGAAATAAAAAAACAAATTTATATATATATATATATATATATATATATATATATATATATATATATATA
>JAHKKF010514347.1:0-14923 GCA_019740295.1 Labeo calbasu | reverse complement strand
AATACTGTGTTGTTACCTGAATGATCCACAGCTGTGTTTTTTTGTTTAGTGATAGTTGTTCATGAGTCCCTTGTTTGTCCTGAACAGTTAAAATGCCTAGTGCTCTACAAATTCTTTGGTTTTTCAGTATTTTTGTGTATTTGAACCCCTTCCAACAATGACTGTATGATTTTGAGATCCATTTTTTTACACTGAGGACAACTAAGGGACTCATATGCAACTATTACAGAAGGTTCAAACGCACACTGATGCTCCAGAAGGAAAAACGATGCATTAAGAGCCAGGAGTGTAAACTTTTGAACAGAACGAAGATGTGTTCATTTTTGTTATTTTGCCTAAATATAATTTTTGTTTTATTTAGTACTAACCTTCAGAAGCTACAGAAGATACTTCCATGTTTCCCAGAAGACAAAATAAGTTAAATTTACCCTGACCTTCAAACTCAAAAAGTTTTTACCCCCCGGTTCTTAATGCATCGTTTTTCCTTGTGAAGCATCGGTGAGTGTTTTAACCTTCTGTAATAGCTGCATACGAGTCCCTTAGTTGTCCTCAGTACTAAATAAAAAAAAAATAACATGCATTTTGTATGATCCCTCTTATTTTGGGAAAATAATTTTGGAGATTCTGCAAGGTGTATGCAAATTTTTGACCTCAACTGTAATATAACATAATATAATATAATATAGAACCAAACAAAGGTAATTATGAATAGCAGTCAGTGGTGAAAGACATTTTTATAACCAGATGGCGTAGTTACAGCAGCTACCAGCAGGGGAAATGCTGATCAGTAAATGCCTTGATATAACCTTAAGATGCTCCTATGCTTACATAAATAACATCCAATGTCACCTTAACATTGAGGCAAGTAAACTAGGAGAATGAAAACCTTACAATGCGTTTAGGTTATGGAGAATATTTGTTAGCGAACTGTGTTTTCCTTTGGGTCCTGTATCTAAATAATGGAGCGCATCAAGATAACTGCCGGCAGAGGACGAGGAAAGATCTCACATGGCTCAACAGTCGACGTTCAAAAAACGAGAGCGTGAAACCGCAAAGCCTCCAGCTAACGTTCGTGCCGCTTTATTTTCGAATTGCATCTGGAGATGTTTAAATGTTATTAAAATGTGTGCAGGGTGAGGACAGATCAGGTTACGTCCAAAAAAAATTGGTGAGAGTACTGGGGATGCTGTTTCTTTCGAACGAATGAGAAAAACGGAGGTGGGCAAGGAGGAGACGGCGATGAAAAAGAGCAAAGGGAGAAAGAGAAAACGAGGGATGAAGACTCTGACAGCAGTTCTCTGTGAGTGTCTGTGCGTGGCTCGTGCCAAGAAAAACAAGGCCCGAGCAAGGTTGGGAATCTGATTTCAGCCGAGAGCTGCGGCAGGAAACGCTGCGCCTCCGGGGGGAGGGGTGCAGATCCACAGCCATGGCGTGCTCCCAAAATCTACTCTCCCAAAACACCTCCAATTATTCCTCTCTCAAATACCTTATGTATCTCTGTCATTCCCATTCTCTCCAGGTCAGGACCACAGTCCATCAACTGGTCTCTGTATCTTCTCAGACTTTCCAGGTCTAGGGTTCAGGCCAAAAAAGCTTTGTCTGGGAGGTATCAGATTTCACACTTGCGCTTGCCTACAGGGGTGAAGGGCAATGAAAACCAGGTCCCGCATGTCACGAGAAGGTCGTGTTGGTTAAATCTAGCATCGCTAGCAAAGGGCCGCTATCTCCATCTGGATCACATAACCAGCATGGCTTACTAAGGAATGAAGGGTTCGAAATTATCAAGCTGCTCTGATGGATACAAGAGAGCTAGATTCACACGCTGGCTAAAGGAGCAATCTGAAAAGGATGTCCGCTTTTCGTGGTCTAAATGTGGTCGTAATGATGCCAGATGTGGCCAATCAAGTCCGTAGACTGCTGCGGCACAGCGTTCAGCTGCAAATACAGCTGTGCTGATCCTTCTCGTTTTTCCCCCTCAAACTCCTCCCTCTGTCTCTTCCGTTTAGTCCTCGCCTGCTCTATTCAGGTCCGTCCAAGCAGTCAGTTAACAAAATATCCGATTCGGACAATGGATTTGGGTAAAATGCGGCCATTATGGTGAATTATGCGTGCTCTGGAGCTGCGGATTTGGTGGGGAGGGATCGTGCTGATCACTTTTGCAGGCTACAGGGAAATAGAGCTATAAAACTAACCTGCCTCCGATTAGCGCCATTCCAGTGCAGGACACAGGACCTAAAAACAGTGTGACATTGATGAGGTGAAGACTACATCTGTCCAAAAGGAAACAGATCAAATGTCCCCAGAAACAATCCTGTTGATACTTGTAAATATCTCATCGCACCGCAGAACATAAGCAATATTCAGTTTTTGAACACTGGAAAAGATATGAAGACCAGCCAAAGGACAGAATGCATGTGGACATAATGTCTGACACATTTGGTCCCCATGGATTGTGTCCTTTGGCTGGTCTTTTGAGCTTTTAAATACATGATATACAGTAGCTAAGTAGGGCAACACCAGGAATAAAACATAACACTCGTTAAAGCTGCAAGCAGCATTAAAAGGGTCCTTGCACCTGGGCTCACTGCCACACAGTGGCTTTAGGAAAACAGCGAACGGTAAGCAATATGCATTTAAAGTGGTCAATATAGGAGGCATATTTCAACTATATGTGCCAAATTGCTGCCAATGGCACTACGGCTATAACTGAATATCTTTAGGCCAGGAATTTTAATCAAACATATGAAGTTTGGTGCAGAATGAACATGGTATGTTTGAGTTAGTGTAAAACATGACATATCCTGTTGCCAACAAGTGAAGCTATGATTATAACTGAATACTGGCCTTAAGATGTCTTCAGACCAGTTTCCCAAAAGCATCATAAGCTTACGTTGATCTTAGCTCCATTGTTTCAATGGGTCTACGATGTACTTAAGCTTATGATGCTTTTGGGAAACGGAGCCCAGGACACTTACCAAACATCTGAAATTTGGTGCAGATTTGAGTTACAACAACATCTTTTTCGCCAAACACTCTGTCACTTTGACAAGGCATCACGGACACGCCCTTTAATGAAAACTCAAGATCTTTGCAATTTAACATTACCAAGGGCTTTAGATTAGAATGACTAAATATAATGTTGTTGTCATTAAATCTCTAGGAGGAGTTTGTTACAGCATAAAATATGACACTTCCTATTGCCAGCGGGTGGCGTTATGACTATAACTGAATATGGGCAAGGGCATGCATTCAGGATAGGACTCTTATCAAATGTGAAGTCTGGTGCAGATCTGACATTGTACGCCTGAATTATAACGACTTGCTGTTTCATGGCGAAACATCGTAGTTTGTCAGACCGCCACGGACACGCCCTTCAATGTAAACTTAAGATCTTCATAATTTAACATCACAATGGGCTTTAGATTAGACTTTTAGATCAACTTTGGTGTTGATCTGTTTAAATCTGTAAGAGTAGTTTGTCTAAATTCAGTGCCTGAAAATGGCAAAACTGGCACAAAACTTGCCAACAAAATTCAAAATAACAGACTTCCTGTTGAGTTTCGTACTTCGTACCGGGGGGGCTTTTTTGTAGGTACTGATGTGTTACGTGGGTCTACCAAATTTTGTACATGTATGTAAAACATAGCTCAAGGGGCACTTTTTTGAAATTTTATAGGTGGCGCTATCGAGCCATTTTGCCACACCCACTTCTAAAACCCATATCAGATGTAAATTTTCACCACTTTTGACGTGTGCAAAGTTTCATGATTTTGAGCATGTTAAGACCCTCAAAAATGCGATTCATTTCGGAAAAGAAGAAGAAACGAAGCAATTTCAAGAGGCTCCTCGCACCAGTGGTGCTCAGGCCCTAATTACTGCATTTGAAAAGCCTTTCAAAGACCACCTTTCATAGAGCTGCCATTAAAAACTACTTACTACTCCAGGGGTACTAATATGCCCCTTGCAGTAGTGCCACTTGCCCCTTAGGTACAAAGGTACTGCCCCAGTGACAAGGTACAATTTCTGCAAATTTCTGACAGCGCAACATAATGTCCCTTGCAGAAAATGGTCTAAACTGCAAGTCCGAGACATTTCTCACATTTTTTCCCATGAGAGCCGACGCGCTCGCATAGGGGCCGCACAAGAGCGTCTCTGTTCGGGGGCCTCTGTGAGTAGCTAGGGTCTGCTAGGCTCCAGGCTAGCATGAATGTGGACATTTAAAAAAAAAAAACTATTCACAGACTTGGCCATAATTAAAACCCCATGTCACAAGCAGCAGGCTGGGGGTTTGCAGCAGCCTGCCGCTGGTGAGGAACACATGTTGTAAACAAACACAAGAACCAGAGTCAAAAAGCCTTTGAGCTAGGGTCTGCTAACCACATAGAATGAAGCTCAGGGTTCAGAAGTGACAGACGCAACATGTGGACGCTCTGCTCTTCGCATTATACCATCGTTAAGCCCTTCCCAGAAGACGGCGCTTTTCTAAACTTTCCAAAAAACAGCTGTAGTTAAGCATGTGCGCAGATGCGTTCCAAGTTAAAGCGATTGGATTCGCTAGAACAACAAGATAGCGATTTGTTAAACATGTCAGAAGCGCAGACCCACCGAAGACATGCCAGTAACCGAGGTCGGCTAATAATAAAATCTGTTAATGAGCAGTCAGCAGGCTTCTCAGATGTTCATGAGCGTCAGCCATGCCAAAAGACTGAACCGTATCATTGGTGGTTATCAGCATAAATCTACAAAGTAAGGCATGCATGTAGATAAAATTACACGGCGTGCCAGTGTGCCCTCTTCAACCGTATTGGCTTTCTAGCATTGGTGACTGCTACTGGGAGACCTGAAGGTAAAGTAGCTTGTTTTCCATGACAAGACCTGAAGCCTGATAAATTACACATCTCAGAACCTTGATATGTTGCATGCCAGGCGGGGAATCAAAGCGCATGACGGCACTGAGGAATCTAGTGCAACGGATCATAGGTTGGATCGAACAAATATCAAGCTCATTTTGAACACTGATACTCATGGGAACTGGTCCTAGCAAGCTAGCCTTACATCAAACCATGGTTAATCTCTTTTAGTTAAGAACAGGATATTAAAGTCTGGACTAAAAAGAAGTTGAATCTAATTAGCCATCGAATAAAAAAAGGGAAATCTGATGTTTGAAAGTTCAGAAACACTACTTTTAAAAGTTGACTATTTAAGCCAACACTAGTAAGTGACAAATTAACTCTGTCACTTTCAAATTAACTCTCACATCCATTTACAGTGGACGCTGCTGCAGTGGGGGGTTCTAATGTTTGAAATGCAACAGCAACAAGAGAAAACGCAAAGGAAGAAACGAAACATCAGTGTCTGTAGAACATTGACCTTGTAACCTCAGTTCAAATGTCATCCCTGTTCAAACATCTCAAGAACATGACAGACAACATAGTTAGGCCTTGTTCAGACAGGCAAAAAAAAAAAAGCTTTTTTTGGCCTGTCCTATTCAAATCTGTAGTTTCCTTGCTCTCCAAACAGGAGAAAAGTGATTTTTACAAAGCTGATTCAATGTTCTTCCTCCCTGGTTTGCAAAAGTTAATATATTTGCTCTGATAAAGTATCTACACAAAAAAATGGCATTTCAAACTTCCATCTATCCATCCATACACCTCTCTATCCATCCATGAATCCATTGCCTGTAAACCAACAAATTTTAAGGCCTTTGCTCATTACACCGCAATCAAGACTCTATCAAGCCAACATTCAGTTAATTAATTCAGTTAATAATTCTATTGACTTAAATGTAAAAGGCATTCTCAAACCAATTCTGAATCTGTGGTTTTGAGATTTGCATACTGCTGTCATGAAAAACATTACCAATGGCGCAATATGCATTGCTGAAGACTGACGTGTGGTGAATCTTATGACAACCAATGTGGATGTGCTGGCAAAAGTGACTGTGATATGAAAAAAAAGAAAAATCTGATTTCCCCTACAGCTGTGAACTCAATCAAACATCTCTAAATGTCCAAAAAAACAGAGCAACAATAACACAAAAGAATGTAAACATAAAAATGATTTCATGGATAATAAGGAAATTCATTCTCTGTTTTGGTTAAGATAGCATGTAATTCATATAAAACACTTTGCTGGGTGGAGTAGTAATTTGGTTCCTAAGTGTCCAAGATGAGCTTCAAACTTAGAAGCCACCCACCAAAAAAGGCTGGAATAATACCAGCCTGGAATAAATGATGTTAATGTACCTACAGCAAAGCCAAAAATAAGATCATCTGCTTCTTCTATTAAAAACGACTCGGCCTCCATGCAAAGAGCTGTTGTAGTTCCAGCTGGACGTAAACTACCGCAGTCATAATTCAGGCCTTCCACCAAGCCAGGCAAAGTCGGACCACATGAGATGTCAACTCAGCAGATACGTAAATCTGACAAGTGAAAATCGTTAAAGAAGAAAAAAAAAGTCAGAATATTTCATTTACATGTTATATTTCCAGGCCATGCTGTGAGCGCCTGCAACAGACGGAGCGGAGGCTGGTCTGCTAATGAAATTAAAGGCAGTAATCTGTGCGTGTGAAGTAGTCGATGCTTCATGTTCTTTTCCTCACGCTGACGGCCGGGCTGTTCAGCAAGATTTATGGATTCCTGAGGGGGGAATGGGTGAATTTTTGCGTGAATCTAAATCATGTCTGTAACAGTAAGTTGTTAATTGCGAAAACAGAAATAGACGCTAATTTTTCTAAGCTTTGTGGTCACTAATGTAGGCTGAAGGTCCTAAACATTATGCCAAATGTGGAGGAATTACGTATTGAAGATGACTGGACTATTCTCATCTGGTCCATCAACAGAGCCAAATACAGTAATAGTGAGCTAAATGACAAATTATCATTCAGTCTCTTGACTTTTTTAGGAGCTTCTAGAAATCCATTCAGTAAATATACACTCACTCACTGAATACATTTTTTATTTTATTCACATTTTGGAGTTTTAAAAAATATGTGGATAAAAACTAGACTACGGTTGAAATAAAATATATAACTGCAAGCAGCAATTACGGGGCAAAGCACTTGGCAAGCAAGCATCAGAGCAACTGAAGCAATGAGTAATTGAAGCCATTTTAAGATGATTTAGTCAGAACGGGTGAAAATTCATAAGAACAACCACTAGTAATGTGATTTAATGGTTTATCACTTTTAAACAATAGGTGGCTATGTTATCAAATCGATGTGGTGTGTTCAATGAGAGGTGAGAATGACATACACAAAGTCTCAAGATGTCAACGTTTTTGGCCATAAGGTGGCGCTGCCCCAAAACTTTTTGAGTACTGTCAAGGCAAGGTGCCGAAGACACCAATGCATCCGTAAAATATAGCATTTTTTGACAAAATTCAAAATGGCTGATGCCCAAAATGGCTGAAATGGGAAAATTGGGTATGGTTTGACTCGCCATGCTCCACTAAATCTAAAGAGACCAGTTTTATGATTTATGGGCAAACCAAGTTATAAGCGAAAATAGATGTTTTTCATATCTCCTAACCACTAGGTGGCACTGCATTAAAACATTACAGGTAGCCTCAGGTCATGCTTGTAACACACACCAAGTTTGGTCTCAATACGCCAAACCGTTGCGAAGATATAGCCTCACATCCATTTTTGTGTGCTTTTCGTAGAATTCGTTTGCATGTCATTCGAAACGGTTTGACTAATCAACTTGAATTCCATAACTTTTAGCCAGCATGGTCTGAAGGTGATCTGAGCCATTTGGGCGAAAATCAGACAAACCGTCTAGGACAAGTTCGAAAAGGTTTTATGAACTATTAAAAATAGCAAAAAAACAAACAAAAAATTGGTGTTCATTCGACTTGGCATGAGCCAAGGATGCAGAAGAAAAAATAATTTTCCTTCTGTGCGGTTTAAATGTTATTAGCATAAACATGAGTGAAACTTTGGACAAGTGTCATAATTTCAGAATTTTCCTGCAAGCGGTCTGCCATAGACTTCCAGAGCGGAAGAAGAAGACAAAGAAGAATACCAACAGATACAATAGTTGCAATCGCAACTTCGATGCTTGGCCCCTAACAAGAAGCGCAAGTAAATCTTTAAAAAGCCATGTTTGTTAACTCACAAATGACTACATGAGGGAACCTTCTAGGCCTTATTCAGGCCTGAGCCAATGTGGAATCATACTTTTCCAGTTCAAGTACTTTATGGTGTCTTACAGCCTTTTGTGTGACTTACAGCCACTTGCCTGGGTCCCACCTCCAGCACTAAGTGGGCAGCATGTGTTGGTAATTTGCAGGCAGTTGATGTTGATTAGTGCAGGCATGACATCTCTGGACCTCAGCTGTTATTGTGTACAAGGAGAGAAGCCCCTCTCAATTAGCTGCAGCATGTTAGCAAATCAGGGTTTACAAGGCCTCCAGGAACACCTAAGGCTTCGGCAGGATTAACGGGGGTAGCAGAGTTTTAATGAACTCGAAGAATCTGAAAGTGTACGATCTTCTAAAAATAAGCTGCTGCTGGTGAGCTTCACTAATATCTGCAAAATAACAAAGCTAAAAGAGTGGCTAACAAATGCCTGATTCCCATGTTGTTTTTATTGCTCTAGGCTCAAACCTCTTAAAAGTGAATGAGGTTTGATTCCTAAGAGAGATAGACAGTCTCTACATGAAAGCTCAGTTCCCACTCCCACTGTTTAGATGTGATAACGTCACATTAAGTCATTTGGAGCCGAGCCCTCGGCTTTGTAACTGCAGGGTGATGCATAATCCCTCTAGTTTTTTTGTTGTATTTGCATGATGATAAGAAAATGACTTAATAAACCGGACTTGACATGTTGAACGCTTTTGTGGAAGCTTTACGCTTGATGGCTCGAAACATTTCCGTTTGCTTTTTTTCCCCCATCCAGCTGTTTGTGTGAGTGTGTGCTCGCAGCGAGGATCATGAGAACCTGCTTTTGTGGCAGAACATCAAACAGACTTGCTATGTCCCATTGGGGCCAGGCTTGGCTCTGAAGTGGACCCAGCCCCACTAGGCTTTCCCTTCCCCTCAAACCACTTCCTCTTTGGCCTGGAGAACCTCTGCCCAGTCTACTGGGACTTGACTCAATGACATCTCCATGCCTAACGCCCAAGATTTTGCCTTGCATCAATAACATTTAGCCTTAGCCTGTGTGATCTGCTCACAGCAAAAATATGAGCAAAAATCACAGGTCAGCGAGTTGCTCCTTCATCCCCCTCTCCCGTCCCGTCAGTCTCTGGCACTCAGGCCTCTTCTGATAGACAGATAGCGTGAAGGTCATCCTTTGGAGAACAGAGGCTCCGGGCAAGAATGCAAAGTATGACCCTTATTTGAGCTGTCGGACAGAAAGGCTATCTGTGAATCAACACATGGCTGGCACAAGGGCCTGTGTGTCTGACCTGTCATGCATCTGACCTGCGGAAGACATCTGATGTGGTGTAAGGGGCCCATCATCTTCCACAGAGGTGGAGTGGTATTCAGTTAGGGACTTGTGATTTGACTTGTGAGTGTAATTTTCCACTATTTGGTCTGAGCCATTTATGTAAGCAGATTTCGCAATCTTTAATCCTACCAAAGGCAACAAACAATAATAAATCCAAAACAACAAAGGAATCAAATCTCAACCTCAGTCAATGGAAACAAATCAAAACCAGACAGAGAAATTGCACCAAAACGTGTCGTGTAGCCTGATTATAAATAAGCTGTTAGCAATCTGATTTTTACCATATACTCCTGCTTGTTACTAATTAGAATTATTAACTAGATTTGTACACTAAGGTAAGTGGTGAGTGGTGCTTACCCATGCAAAGCTTGTGTGCAAAGTGCCAGGGTGTTGAAGGTGGTTCTGAGTACTACTACTTGCAAGGAAAAGAAAAGTACACACACACACACAAATATATTTGCATTAATTCCTCCAAATGTACCAAATGGCAAACTCATTTTGCAGTAACTCTCTATTGGCTTTACCTTACAACAACTCAAAAACAAACCCTTGTTATATGAGAAACACAGCTGTGTGGGGAAAAGTTAGCACTGTGCCAGCTGTTCCTGTGCCAAAGTAGTGGGAAAAAACAGCAAACCAGCATTTTTCTTTGTAGTGGATAAATTAGTAATATCTAAATGTAAACCACAGAATTCACTAAGAATTAATTGCATCTGCCGATAGTGGCGTTTATGCGCATATACTTACAGAGTGCCACCAGATTCACTATAGGGGTTATGCAAACAGTGATCTAGACACCTGAATTGGCTCTTTAAATGGCTAAAAATGCACGCATGTCCTCCCATTAATTTGTTGACCATTTCATAAATTACTAATACCATGATCACACATAAACATCCATTTTAAACAAAATTTTGCTGGCAAACAGTAATGAGATTTGTGAAAGGCAAAAATTATAATGAGCCTAATTTACACAGAAAATAGGTGTGTTCGCAATAAAATGAATGTGCTATTTCAGTGCAGCGCTATTTTAGTGCATTTAGAGTCAGGTTTTTGCACCAAAATACCACCGTTTAATGAACCAAAGAAACATCCCTACAAACCACATACGTACATTACACTGCATGGCTGAATGTCAAGTAGACGTAACAACCAACCAAATATGTTAATTTACTACAACTCTACATCTTATCAAACGGAAATGCTGTAATCCCCAATAGAAACAGTTAATCCTACAAACACTGCATCTTCTGTCTATTGGAGCAACTAGATGGCAGCGATTTGGGCATCTTTCCTTGTCACCGGTGGTCCATTGTGCTGCGTGTCAGTGTGGTAACCGTGGACCACACAGCCAGCTGAATAGCAGCTGAGCTTGGCTTCAAGTGAGCAATGATTCAAAACTGAATCCGATATGAGCAGATAAGCAAAGCACGGAGAGTTTGGCTGGGTTGAGTGGAACAGCTGAGGAGAATGCTGGGCTGGAGTTCAGTAGAGGCTGGTTCGGGACATCTGGTGTGATTATGATGATTTATCCAGCTCTGAGCAGCTTTAACCCTCACCGTGACTCAATCACACCCATTGCGTTCCATTATAAGGTTCAACGTGCTACATTTTGATGTGGGTTTTTGCATGTGGTGATGTCTTTAGAGATAAACATCTGACAGTAATGAAACAACTGGAGGGAATTCTTGTACTTCACTCAAAGCCGAAGGACAAAGGCATATTTAGATTATGATTAACAGTTGAAACAAGGACAGAGAGGGAAGGTTAATGCAAAAAGACAACTGTAGGGTTTTCAGTTTTTGCTCAAGCTGTTTATGCAGCAGGCTGCTTCGTGCAACAAAACCAAAACATAAACACATGACACTATAAAAATAAATGGGAGAAATAACACTCAACATGGTGGCCTCAGGAACTGAAGTCCTGCCTTTCAGTTAAAAGAACTAATCATCTTTCTAAAAGAGAGACCCGACAGCAAATTATACAGTTGTTGTATATAAATACCTTTTAGCTACAAAGAAAACCAGACGCCTAGAAGCTTCCCCAAGATCACCACAGAGTAGAAGGTCTTTCTTTACAAGGACTTTGGTCTTAGCCTGAGCCCTTCCTTGACTTCAAGCCTGAGATTTGAAAAGTGACCAATACACTTGCTTTTTGCTTTTTCTCCTCTATTCTTGTGGTTCTCCTCCATCCACTTTAAACAAAAGTTGCCCTGTTGGCAGTTTGACTCATCGTTTACCCAATGCTGAGAAAGAATTTCCAGTCAATTTTCCAGTGTTCAGTTTGGTTTCCTGAATGATTTTCCCATCAGTTTCACAATTCAAACCAAACCTCACGGTTTTATCTCAATCCTGTAGGAAGGTAAACAAGTATTACCAAATGACATCAATGATCCATCAGGAAAAATTAAGACAAAAAAACATTTTTCTCTAATCTAAAACATTCATTTTTATTGTGTGATTAGTTACAATGGCAGTTTGGGCAGTATCTGATTACAGTTAGGACAGCAACTGGACATGGTGACTTTCAGTTTGGATTAGCAACAGTGCTCAACACTCTCACACAGGATGTATTCACTGGGAATGATATGAAAGAGTATTGCAACACTAGAGTCCTGAGATGCATCCATCTGTGGTAACATTTTTTAAATGTTTTTGAAAGAAGTTTGTTACGCTCACCACAGCTTCATTTATTCAATCAAAATGCAATAAAATGCTAATACTGAGAAAGATAATTACAATCTAAATCATATAATTTGTGATGCAAAGCTGAATTGTCAGCAGTCACCACTCTGGTGTCACATGATCCTTCGGAAATGGATTTGGTACTCATGAAACATTCCTTATTATTATAAATGTTGAAAACAGTTTTTTTTTTAATGAGTTGAAACTTTAAAGGTGCTGTATGTAATTTTTGGACTGTACCAAAGCATCAAAACTAGGGTTGGTAAGAAAAAAAAATACATTTTTAACCTAATTAATTACATGATGTGGCAAATATTTAATCTAAGTAAAATTAATCACACATTAAATTTGGCTGAGAAATTACTCCTAAAAGGTAATTTAAAGTCATTGTTGTGTAAAGCATCAAACAGACATGAGTAGCTTCAGAAATACATATTTTGTTTGATTCAACAAAATTTATTACATATACTCTTTTGGACCATGAGTAAATGAGAAAATTTTCATTTTTGTGTGGGTAAACTATACCTTATTATTATTATTACTACTACGGAAATACAAATAATTTCTTTAATGAAATGATACTCTAAATAATGAACTAAAACTGCGAGTAGGTGGTGGTAAATTTCTTAATGATTAAGTCACAGAGTCATTCATTCATTTGATTCATTCAAATTCAGGAGTGAAGTAAATGGTTCTCTTTATGAGTGGTTCATTAGGCTTGTTCGACTTGAAGCGGATCATCACCATCAGATCGATCTGTGTGTGACATCAAGTACCGCGAGAGCATTTAGAGAGCAGACGACTCTGCATGCTTTTGAATCGTTCTGGCAGTACTTTGATGTCACACACTGATCAGTCTGTGCAGCGCTGCTTCAAATCCATCGAGCCTAATGGTTCACCCAATTTGTTCAAAATGTGGATTAAGAAATGAAATGCAGATGTGTGTTCCTCTGCTTTGTCTTTATATTTTCACTGAGCAAAACAATAACATTGTGTTTAAAATAACATACTATTAACCTCTTATTAACTGCTATATAAGATCAGTATCACATTTGCACTCGTGTGATTTTGCACTTATTGCTTGTGTGATACTGCTTAACTATATGATGTAAAAACTCAAGACAAAAACTCAAACAATTTTAGGGACATTCTAACTACGTTCTCTATCCAGCAGTGAATTGTTGCCCTGCCTCATATTTGCCATCAATCAACTGTATGAAATGTCAGATGACCCACGTCGGTCTGGGGCATGGCAAGTGCGTTAAATGCGTTAATAATTTTAACATGTTATTTTTCACCGTAATTAATTAATCTAATTAACGTGTTAAATCTCCAACCGTAATAAAAACACCATACATTCATAAGTTTACATACTTGTTTATCCGAAAAACAATGCTACACCCAGTTATTCTAGTTTGAAAATGTACATTCCGTGTTGGAATGTATGTTGTTTTTTGGTCCATGTGATTCCGCCCATTGCCAGTTTAACCAATAGTATTTAGACTCCCCGGGTTGCCATTTGGTGGAAAACACACCGTATTAAATCCACTGAAGGAAGCAAACAAACTGGCTCACAGATCACAGATTCTACCCGACCTAAAAAACCTCAAGATCCATTAAAAAGCTCTATGACCAGAGGCATACTGAAAAGCATATAAATCAGCTCATAAACTTGCAGTCTAAGGCTCATTGCCATTGTCAGCTGTGCTCGTTCCAGTTGCGTGTCCCCAATCTGGCAACCTGCGTTAGTGTTGCATCTGAGAAGGAGGGGGAAGGAGAAACAATATTTTGAATTTGGACTGCAGTACCCATTTCAACTGCTAGCTGTCAATATTGCATACTGCACCTTTTTAAAAAAAACAGAAAATGGTGCAGAGTTCAAGCTCTACATTAATATGTGCTGGTCTACTGTACATGTAAAATTAATGTAATTTTCTAGTAATAGTTATTTTGTTTTTTTTGTTGTTGGTAGAATATTACAATTCCCAGAAAGGGAGAAAAAAAGCATTCAGTGTCACATATCTTAAAATTTGCATCATCCAATCCTGTGTTTAAAATCCCATAAAACAAGCTGATAAAGATCCTCTGATTTTCTAGTGCACATTCCCTTGATATGTCTTTAAATAAATCTACTACACATGATTTCACCTTTCACGACCAAGGGGAAAGCATAGGACAAATTTCTGATTAAGTTTAATGTACTGAGCTAATCACCAGCAGCAGGTCAGAGGCTTTAAGAAGCTTTGTTCCATCTCATTGTTGAAGCTGGGGAATATTCTGCCTCATTAGGTACAAGTCTATGCCTTAGGTACTTCACAATGGAGAGAAAGTGCAATTGTGCTTTTGTGTGTGTTGTAAATGTGTTTAATTAATGAACTTCCTCCAAAAGATCCCAATGTCAGGATGTTGTAACTAGTTCACTGGCCCTTCTATCCCAAGGGTTTGTTAGCATCACATTTACTTGTTCCCAACTTATCTATATTTCCCTCCATTTCCGCTCGTGTGCGCCCAGGGATCAGCAGCTTTGGGACTTGTGTTCATCAACCCGAGATCTGTCTATTAACATGTCTGTGGTATGAACGAGGAATGAAGGCATTATGGGGAGAGATATAAAAAGAAGCACTTACAAGGACTTAATCGAGTCAGTGCGTCATGTGTTTTCTGACCAGCTGCTGCTACTATACTCTGGCTTGCCTGTTTCAACGCTAACATAACGAAAGTGAATAATACAAAGTAAAAATTGATTATATATATATATACAGAAAAAAATCACTAGTTGCATT
>JAHKKF010514346.1:0-31068 GCA_019740295.1 Labeo calbasu | reverse complement strand
AAATATATTGAAGTCATTTGAACTACTTTTTTGTTATTTTTTTGGCGCTCAAGAGCATCTAACCTCATTCACTTTCATTAAAAGAGTACCTAGGACAAATGTTTCTTGAAAGAAAGTAAGTTATATGGGCTTGGAACAACACAAAGGTGAAAGGTTTGGAGTGAACTGAAACATATAGTAACCACAGTGTCTTGAATGAGAGCTGGTTTTCTTACTTTAGCCACAGCTTGCTGCAGGCGGAAAAGAGAGTTCACGACGGCAATGTTCCTCCTCTGACCCTCCGTCAGGGGTCCGATCACCTGACTGGCGTCCCCTTGTGTACACAGCTGAGAAACACAGAAGAAAGAAGGAAGAAAAACGGAGAAATTAAACAATATTAAACATCACAGCCAAAGACTTGAGCAAATAATCAAGGAGTCAACATCAAAAGCGAGGCGGCCGCAGGCTCCCACTAATTTCCCCAGATGTCCCAGTGTTCGTCTGAGGTCAGAAGCGCTTTGCTCAGTGGTGGCACAGCGGTCAGCATGCTGAGACACGGGCGTCACCATGGAGCTCAGACAGCAGAAGCAGCTGGCATTGTGGGTTGGAGGGCGAGCAACAGGGAGACGAAAAAGGAGGAGGATTTGCCCGGCTCAGTGGCACACCACAGGAACTAACAAGCGAAAGCTTGTCTCAGTCACGAGTGAACCGCCGCACGCAAACACATATTCGTGCCGCACTGCTGCCTCCTGACATAAACAAACAGCCACTACAGACAAAACAACTCAAAGTCGAAGTTGTAAAAAAACAGCACAACCTCCAAGACATCACACCTCTCATCAAAGGTGGGGGGCTGGGGAAATAAAATTGGGGAGAAAAAAAAAAATATCACACGTTGTCTGCGAGGAAAAGCCACATAGGATAGTGGCAGCAGGGGTACCATGGCAACAGTCTAAAAATGGCAAGGCAACGGTTAATTAACGTTTCCCGTGGCAGGTGTGGAGATGCCAAGTGAGGTGCGGTAGCGCTAGTGATGATTCTAGGTGGGTTGCTCCTTCACACCTGATGTTAAATAAAGCGTAGCCTCCGGTGCATATCTGCAGTCCAATACAGTAATGAACTATTCTGAGATTAACTGCTGTGCGACCCTAGGTCTGCTGTAAACCCGCCTGAAGACCAAAAACATTCTTATACCGCTGTAATCCTCATGGAAGTGCACTGTTGTCATATATTTCCCCTGCAGCTAAACCAGATTACAGGAAGCTACTTTAAAACTCAAACACTGACCTATTTTTGAAAAAAAAAAAAACCTTCTGTTAGGGAAAATGTCCATTAGTTACTATAGTTTAAAACGATAGGCTAAAAATTCTGTCATCATTTTCTTACTCTTATGTTCTTCCAAACCCATTAGTGTTTGGTTAATCTTCGAGTCATAAATTAAAAGGGTTTTTGCACCACATAGTCCTAGGAACTGGCCAGCATGGTGGTTCCTAGAGAACCAAATTCTCCCTTGGGCCATTTTTCCTGGTTGCATACGCACCGGCACCAGGAACTTTGAAGCGGCCGAAAGTGACGCATTTATTTGTGGCATTTAGGAACGGCAACAGCTGATGAAAGAAGGGCACCGTGACTGGAGATGTTTTTGTTGTGTGTCGTGGATTTTATCATAACGGATATGGAATGTAAACACAACTAAATATGACTAAATCTCCTACGACAACTTGCAGTGTTATTTATCATCAAGGCAGAGAAAAAACACAATGCTGCAGACAGCAGATAGCTAAATGTTGTTTAAAAATGCCGGGTAGCTGGTGTTTCGATTGCGTTTGGCCAGTCGGCGCACACTTACGTAGTTTCTATAGAACTGTTTTAGACCGTACTCTTAAGCTACTTAGGCTACATTTACACAACAACAATGTCGTTAAAAACTGAAGTTTTTCACTTGGGTTTTTAAAAAGTTTCACATATAAACATAAAAACTTGCACTTTGAAACCTGTTTTTAAAAAATAACGCCCAAAACGCTGTTGTCGTGTAAACAAACAGGCAAAACGCATAAAAAGTTTCCCGTTTTTGGCTGAAAATGTTGTCATGTAAACAACCCTATACGTTCCTAGTTCCTGTGATGCCAAAAAAAAAAAAAACAGGAACTTCCGCCAGTAGTTCTAGGAACTATTAAAAGGTACCTCTGGTGCGAAAGCCACTTAAGATACTTTTAATGAAACCTTTGAGATTTTCCTCCGTTGAAAGTCCAGGTAACCGAAAAAGTTAAAATTAAATATTCATCACATAAAGTGATCGTATCTCTTCACAAGATTTGTATTAAACCACTCTTTTCCTATTGATTTCTTTTATGATGTGCCTTTATGACCTTTTTGGATCTTCTAATTTTGGTTACCTTTCAGAGGAGTGATAAAAAACTGTCAGGTCTAAATTTGTACTTCAAAAATTAATTGAAACTGAAAGCAGCGTTAAAAAGGGCCCTTGCACCTGGGCTCACTGCCACCTGGTGGCTTTAGGAAAACAAATTGTGAGCAATATGCATCTGAAGTGGTATAGGATGAATATGTCAAAATCATTTATATGTGCCAAACTTCCAGCTACCAGCTGGTGGCGCTATGACTATAACTGAATACTGGCATGTACATGTCTTCAAGCCAGGACTTTGATCAAACATATGAAGTTTGGTGCAGATTGAACATGGTATGTTTGAGTTGGAGTAAAACATGACATATACTGCTGCCAGCAGGTGGCGCTATGATTATAACTGAATATTGGCCTTTAGGTGTCTTCATGCCAGGACTCTTATCGAACATGTGAATTTTGGTGCAGATTGTATGCCTGATCTACAACAACATCCTTTTTCATGGCAAAACATTGAAGTTTGCCCGGCCACCTGCGGACACGCCCTTTAACGAAAACTCAAGATCTTCACTATATATAAACTTGCAGAGAAAATTAAAAATGACAAACTTCCTGTTGAGTATAGGACTTTGTATCGGGATTTTTTGTAGGTATTGGTGTGTTACATGTGTCTACCTAATTTCATACATGTATGTAAATCATAGCTCGAGGGGCATTTCTTTGAAATGTTGTAGGTGGTGCTGTCGAGCCATTTTGCCCAATTCTGAAACCCGGAGCTCTCAAAAATGTGATTCATTTTGGAGAAGAAGAAACTGAGCAATTCCAATAGGGTCCTTGCACAATAAATGATGACAGACTTCCACTTTTTTTCCTGTCTAAGTAAAACCATACAGGATTTGTAAAGAACAGTATTGAAGAAAGCTGGCAACAGCTGCTTCCACTGGATCAGCTGATTTAGACGACGACAATGTACATCATCAGGACACTGGCTACAGCTCAGATGAATCATATGGAAGAAGTTCTCTGATGCAAAAAGCACTCTTAAAGCCTGGGGCTACCATCTATATGGCACATTGGGCAGCAATTTTATCCACATTTCGGAAATCATTCTCTCTGCAAGTGCACTCTGTGTAAATCTGTGGATCGGAGTTGGTCCCATTCCATTATCACAGCAGGAAGGATATGAGAGGTCAATAGAGATACAGTCCTTCACTTTGTCTTCATTTATATCCATCCATTAACTGATGGAGTCTGTTTGCTGCCTGTGTTAAGTTGGGTTTAATCAAAAAGAACCCATCTGTGTCTTGACTTGGAGAGCTTCTTGTTCCCGATATCATGAGGACATATTTCCGACTGCATGAAAGATTTATGCAGTGTACTACAATGATATCATTTCCAGAAGTAAGTCCAAGGAGAGGTCAAGGTTTGGCCCTGAACTGACCTTGAATTGAGTTCACGTGGTTCTAATGGCTCATCACACACATCTGTTCTGCAGGAAAGAACAGAACCAAACCCTCGTTATTCATCTGCTTGCTGACATAAGACAGATCGAGTCAGTGGGCCAGTGATTCGAGGACAGACACCGGGCTAATCCAATCACATCCTCCCTGGCCAGGCACAATCAATCACACCTCTAGCTCACAGTGAATGGAGACAGACCTACATGAACAAGCTGGGTCATTTCGCTACAGCTGTAAGGCAATTTAAACAGCTAAGAGGAAAATAAAACAAGTTAGATAACATGAAACAGTATTTGAAATGCGCTGAACCTCCATAATGTTCAGAGTGAAACAATATTCAGCATGAAATGATGTAGAGTCAAACTTGGTTTTATAATACTTAGAAAAAGTTATTGAGGAGGCCACAAAGTTACAGGTGAATTTCGATTACATTTTTCAGGTGTTAATGATTACTGGAAAAAGAGAAAAACTGGATTACGTGATTAAGAACTTATACACCAATTTGGAGTGTGGCGGCAGAAAAACACTGGTAACAAGTGGAGGTAAATGGATAAAATCCATGGAATAAGAGCAAAAATGTATTGTCAGAATCACAATGCAAATCTTTTTTATAGAATACTGTCGTCAAACACCATTTGAAGCTAAACGCAGATGTTTAAACGGACACACTATGGATGAAAACTGCTACTTTTAAAGCATGAATTTGATTTAAACAATTTGTCTACATAATACTTACATATGCAGTTCACAGGGGAACATTGTATTAGCTCTACAGTTACAGCATGAAACACTATTTGAAACTATACCGTTTTACATATAGTTTATCTATTTTATCTCACATTTCAGATTTTTTTTTTTTTTTGCAAATGCAAGTTTATATCTTCTAGTTTGGATTTTATAACTCGATTTCACTCAACAATAGCAAGTTTGTCAATTGTGAGGAAAAAAGCCAGAAGTTTGGGATATAAACTCATGATTCTCAGAGAGGGAATGACGAGTTGTTTTTTCTTTTCAGAATTGTGAAACTATTTTCTCCGCCCACAAAAAACATCATCACTGTTTGCAAACACCGAATTGGTCTATAGACAATGAAATCATCTCCCTGTTAGTGAAGAGCTACCGTCCTGCCTAAGCCTAACCCAGTGGTTCCCAAACTGGGGGGCGCGACCCCTAGGGGGGCGCGGAGTTATGTTAAGGGGGGCGCGGCAAGGCTAGTGTAGTCAGCCGATTTTATATAGATTCAAAAGAGATAAACGGCCGAAAATATCTGCCGCGCCGCCCGTCAGTATTCAGCGTGCACCGCTCAATGTGTGACGCTCCGCTCAATATTCCGCTCTATGAATGTGCGTTCCGTTGAGTTGATCACGGCCCATATGATCCACTCCTATACCGCTTATGCTCAACGGAAAAGCAAAGTCCACTCAAATAACGCACCGACAGAAAATGTCAATGTATACTTGTTCCTGTTTGCAATAGCGTCGCATACTGTAACATGTTGTAGTACTGCTGTACTGGACAACGCTGATAAAATGACGCTACCCTCTCGTGACGGTAAGCTCACATGCTCTGATAATAATAGCTTTTTAGGACTATACATTATTATGATAATTAGTCCAAAAAAGTTATATCAGATTCTGTTTCATAGAACTGAATAAAAATAATGTACTGAGATTTAATATTCATATATTTTCTGTCCCATTTTATAGTTACTTTCAATAAACGTGGATTTTTTTTGGGCTTATTTTTTTATTCAGTATTATTAAAATTACTGAGTTAAATTAAAAAGTCTTACAAAATGACCATATTATGTAATAAAATAATACATAATTATTACAAAGCAGTTTCAGTTTCGGCCAAGAATTTATATTTCGGTACATCTCTAGATTTTTATGTAAAAAGAAAAGTTTTTAGGGTGATACAAGACCCCACTGTGAAATTACCTTGCTTATTATACGGCTACATGCCACATATGTAAATAATTTAACACAAAATATGAATTTCATCATATATTATATATGATAAAATATATATTTTTTATCGCAGCACCCGCTGCAGCTGTCTTTTATTTGTTGTAGTTGTTTTTGTCGTAAAATAACAGACCACTAGATGGTGCAATTGATATCAGAAATGAGAACTGCGGTTAGTCGAGTAAAATTATGAATGAATGACGCATAGTAGTTCTGATCTAAGCATGGACAAGTTTTTGAAAAGACAACAAGTGCCAGGTAAACGTAAAGCAGATGATGAATCTACTTAAAAGATCGCAACTAAGAGATAAAAATATGAGAAAATCTGTTTAAAAAACAATGAATGCTGTTGCATAGTAAAAAAAAAAAAAAACAGTACATAGTATAGCTGCATGCTTTACTTTTAATGTTTCTACTCTAAAAGTGACTAGTTCCTTGTTTAGTTTTTTTTTTTCAGTATATTGTCACACACTGAATTATAATAATTGTAATAATTATTACGTTTCAAATAATTACTTCTGAAATTGTGTTTATGTGTAAATGAAGGGGCTGGGGGGGGGCTTGAATTTTTTTTATTCCGCAAAAGGGGGGCCCGGCAGAAAAAGTTTGGGAACCACTGGCCTAACCCATTCTCCAGCCATAATCAAATATAAATAACCTAACCAAGGAGTTCACGAATACTGAAAATTACAAACAGGTTGACTGCTCTTGTTCTAGATAGTGCAAGCCGATAGGTTCTAAGGAGCTTGCTGCTCAACATTCAAATAGTTAGCTAGAGCTTGCTGTAGCAGTTGCAGAACGTTCCAAAAAACCTCCACCTTCCCCAGCTCCACCTGTATAGATGTATGTTATATATGGGAGTTATTTCATATTTGTTATATGTGAAGCAGCAGTATTTACTACATGCTCACAGCAGTATGTCTGTGGATGTATTGGCAGTTGTTAAGTCTTGGTACTTGCTCTGCTGCAACAGCAGCAGCGTAACAGATCAATTCCAAGACCAAACAAAACTCTCTGAGAGTTGTCATGACAGAAATGATTTTTGGTTTTATCTCAGAAGTCAGCTGCATAGTCTGTGGAGAGCAGGACACATTTAACTGAAACTGATTAACTGAAACGAGATTGATTAAGGAATGAAAGGATTCGTTCACTTGTGAAGCTAGCTCAGCTTTGTAGTTAACTCTACAGATCTACTGATTTATTGATTAAGGATCTCATTGTAAAGTTTGTGATGGCTGTTATCTTCATGTAACTCAATGTGGATCACAACTGACAATGAGATTGAAACTCAAGCCACTCTGACCACTTCAGTAGCTTAGCACACATTTATGACCCACAATATAACAGCATGGATATTGTGTTGCAAACCGATTTATCCAATTGCTGGTATTTATTTTTTTGGTCGACCAACTACCAACCAAGCATTGCATTCTGTGTGGCTTCTATTTATAGACCAAATCAGCTAGCACGTCTAACTAGGTAGCTTGGAATCCGCCCGGTCTCTTGTCCAGGTCACGGCTCTCAGCAGGTGCTCTGATTCTCTGACGCTTATTGAGATGAGCCCCACCCTACCTCGGTTCTCGTAATGAGCCGAGTCGCCGACCATGTGCGTGTCACCTCCCTGGCAGGGTTGAGGGGCATGAGAGCAGACAGCCTCCCGCTCAGCCTAGCTCATTATCTCTGTGTGTGTCTTACCAACTGCTCTGACTTGACGCAGAAAAGCTGCACAGTCTTGGCGGCGTTCTTGGCTACCGCGATCGTCAGGCCGGAATCCACTGATGCAACATTCAGCTCGCTAACGTGCAAAAACAACATACAGGATAAACTGTTAACAAATTACAGTCAATAAAAACAGTCAGTAGTCTGCTTATGGTTAGTCTTAGTATTATATGTGAGCCTGGACCACAAAACTAGTCGTAAGTAGCACGGGTATATTTGTAGCAATAGCTAACAATACATTGTATGGGTCAAAATGATTTTTCTTTTATGCCCAAAATCATTAGGATATTAAGTAAAGATCATGTTCCATGAAAATATTTTGTAAATTTCCTACCGTAAATATATCAAAACCTAATTTTTGATTAGTAAAATACATTGCGAAGAACTTCATTTGGACAACTTTAAAGGCAGTTTTCTCAATATTTACATTTTTTTTGCACCCACAGATTCCAGATTTTCAAATAGTTGTCCTATCCTAACAAACCATACATCAATGGAAAGCTTATTTATTCAACTTTCAGATGTAATTGACCCTTATGACTGGTCTTGTGGTCCAATGTCACTAATAGTAACTATATTTATAA
Organism: Labeo calbasu; assembly: GCA_019740295.1. Classification (NCBI taxonomy): domain Eukaryota; kingdom Metazoa; phylum Chordata; class Actinopteri; order Cypriniformes; family Cyprinidae; genus Labeo; species Labeo calbasu. The sequence continues at coordinate 22,997 of JAHKKF010514346.1, read as the reverse complement.
TTTACATTTGTCTTTACTCTTAATGCATGCAGTGCATTATGTGATTGCCTTGTTCATAAAGGACTACATTAACATTGGGTCAAAATGAGGTTTCATAGAAGGCAGCATAGTGGCACGGTAGGAAAACGATGATGCAATAGAGTTATTGTATTTGATGCATATTGGAGCTGTACCTGGCTATTGTTTTTATGATGCTGTCAAGTTCATCATTAGATGGTGGGTTTCGGCCTCCTTGAGGGAACACAAGATTGATGGGGTCAAAGAGGCGGGACAGAGACTTGGACAGGTACGCTGCTTCATATGGCTGAAGGGAGGCCTTCAGGTCCTTCTCAGGACTGGAACAAATAAAATGTCAAAAAAAGTTAGTCCTTTGCTTAACATGACACGTATGTCACATACTGCATGTGTATGTATAAAATTTCTCTGACCTAAATCTTAAATTTAATCAGAGGCACGCCTGTAGAGATAATTACAAATCGAGACTAAATCAAAAGTGCGGCAGAGCAAACTGAACAACACTTAATGAAACCGTAGCCTACTTGCACTCCTCATCTCAGTAGGGATCAAAGCCCCCAGCATTTGATTTTGCCACTGTAATAAATTAGTTTTCCTGGCTGACAGCTGCTTAATTCCCAATAATTATTCTTTTGTTTGACCCGTGTATACCAATTGTTGATAAAAGTGTAACTGAGATATGATTGTTTCCCCAACGGTTGCCATTTTCATTAAAAGTTTCAGACATTTCATTACACTGCAAGTCTGAAAATGAGGCATATTTTAGAATATTATTTGGCAGTTTTCATTATAGAACCTCATTTTCGTCACTATAATGTGAAAATAAATCATTTTTTAAATTGTATTTATACATCATGATAGTATTATGTTGATTTAAATAACATCTTAGAGTTAGTATTTTTTTTTACTATAAAACAGTAATGAATTACAAAAAAAACTGGATGATGATGGTAATGTGAATTAGAGGGCAAAAAGCCGTTCATTATCATAAATTATGCAAACTTCTTGCAAAGTGAATTTGTAGAAATCTTAACACTAGTGTTAAACAGGAAATTAAAAACCAGATGAATCTTACTTTTAAAGATGAAAAGAGCTCACTGAATTAACACATAATAGATTTCTCTATAATAATAGATCTCTAAACTTAGCGGATGCTGTTCAAGGTCTGAACTCTACCACAAAGCAGCAAATAGATATAAGAGCCAAATATAGCCCTACTGAATCTCTCCAAAATAAAATACAAAGAAACTAGTTTACTCCCCACATCACCCTGACATATTAAACGCATTTGCCACTCTTTGACAAGATGCTTTTATAATCTTGGCTTTAATTGCTGGCTGTCATGCATCCTGACAAGCTTTTTTGGAGCTGTATTATGCGATACGAGGAACTGTGCGTAAAATGTGGGGGACAGTTGTGATTATTGGATCTTAGGTTTTGATCAGAATACTGGCGGAAATGTTGACTGCATTCTGGGAAATTGTCTGACAATGTGCTTAAGAGTAAAAGTGCTTCTTTGCTTCCCAACACATCTCTCCATTCAGGTGAACGGCAGAAATACTGTCTGATTGATGAGAGCGGTTTTGAAAGCACTTTGCGGGTAAACAAAATCTTTGTTGTGCCCCAGGAATGATTAGGAAGATGACAGTTTGTGTAGATAATAAACTTCTGGCTTTTATGATGCAAAATAGTTGCATTTGTGTTAGATTGATTGCGTTTAGCATCTTTAAAATGGAAGTCAGATTCATTTCTGCGATTGATAGTTGCAATTTAGGTCTAAAAACAAAACATTAGCATAGCCTCCATACAAAAATACCATATTTAAACCAGTTACTGTTGTGTTTATCATCATAGTACTCACTCATAGTCTGGTTTGGTCTGGGTGAACAGATCTTCAGTATCATGCTCTGATGCCGGCAGCTCCACATCTAGACCTGCACCACTGCTCACTAGCGCCCCCTGTATGCTTGCGCTGTACTGCTGCAGCCTCTTCCACAGCTCATTATAAAGCCTCAAGAGTTTGGGATACTCTCCCTCCAGGGCTTGCTTCAGGAAGGTTGATGCTGGAAACAAAAGAAAAAAATACATTGAGAACAGGATGCATTTGGCCACGCAGATAAATCCATGTACTGCTGTTTACATGCAGCAGTAGTTTAAAACAGCTAAAAAGGATGCAAATGCATCACTAACTTTTATGATTACAAAGAATACAACAAACACATTTCTTTTGAAAGATGTGCAATGAAGAATCTCAATAGTTTCACTATAGTTTAGAAATCGGGGTTATAAAGCCTGTATTGTTGTGAATACCATTTAATTAAAAAAGCTGTCGCCTATGACAATGGCAAGCAGTGATTTAAAACTACAAATCCTTTCTTTGTGCCTCAGTGAGCTGAAAAACCAAATCCCCCATCTCCAACCAATCTAACAAAAACAATGTCTAATAAAGAGAATACACTTGGTGAAATGAGAGTCAAACGGATGGAAATGCATAAAAATGGCTCTTCATTAATATGGTAATAAGCCAACTTTACAGGTGATTAAATGCTCATTATGAATATTATGCAGATTGTTTCCTATGCAGATTGATTTGATGAATGCATAATTGAGTAGTTCATAGATGCAAGCATCTTGAGTGGTTTCAATCTTTGTTTCGCCATCACCCGAACAAAGATGAGTCCTGGCAGTTCTACTCTACTGATGGAGTGCTGACTATGAGCTGTAGCCATGTTCAGCTGACGCTACGTTTCTGATTTATTGCTGGTAGTGATGCTTAAATTTCCTCACTTCATAAAACTGCCATGCAGCAGTGTTCAAACACAGCCTATGACTGTCAGAAAAATCTTTCCTCAGGGAAGGTGATGAGGTGCATACAAAGACCAACAAATAAACACCAGTGGTGAAATGGTTGAAAAATGGCATCTTCACAGAACAAGTGAATATAAAAAATAAAAATAATATCAGTAATAAAAACAGAGCAGAACTGACCCTAGACCAGCACTCTGACTGTTACAGGGTTCAAACAGCGCTCAAGGTCAAGTCAGGAAGCCTACACTGAATGTTGAGAGGAATACTGGCTTCATCTTTTGAGCTGCTCTTTGAAAAGCAAACAGTTCAGGAAAGGAATTCTGGGAAGGAGCTGGCAGTAGTCACAAAATGTATTTTAGGACAAAGAGGGAGCAATAAATCATTTATAAACAGATCTTCTTTGAAGTCTTGCGGTGCAGTGATGTCTCAAGACGGAGTCCATAACAATCGACCTGAGAACTAAAATGTTTTCTGATGGCCTCTTGGAGCCTCAAAGTTTGTGAGAGCATCTTCACCTTGAAAGTTCTTTTTTTTTGTGAGAGCATTTTGGCAAAGTTCCCTTAATAGATGTACAAGGTGAGCCCCATAGAGTCTTGGACAATATAAAAGCAAGTTTGATTGAGAGGCTTCAAATCAGTAATGCACAAGCATTTGGATAATGAAAGTCATGCAAAGGCTACTATTTGCCTATTGATCAGGGGGAGTGAAGCACAAAGCGTTGTTAGGTCGTGATAACACAGGCAGGGATCAATAGAGCCACACCATCAAGGCCAAGGTCTAAATTACAGTGTCTCTGCAGGGAGAACATGCTGCCTGAGATCTTTAGCACACTAATTAAGATGGGCACCAGTCTCAATCAGGAGCCACTGTGATCTATTAATGAGGCAATTCTGTGATATTGAGTGTTTTTGTTGTAATACAGCCACCAAAATGCATCAACAAAGGTGCTTAAATTTCTTAATTTGTTCATCCAGAAAACGTTTCCTCTTGAGAAACCTGGAATTAAGTGCACAATGGTCACAGCTCATGAAATGTCCCTTCTGGGATTTAAAACCACAACCCAATGGCAAGTTTATAGATTTGATTATCATGGAATGCATGGACAAACAAATTGCTTTTGATAAAATTGTCTGTCAAATGCACAAATGCAATTGTCACAAACATAAAAAACTAGCAGTTGATATTAGGGCTGGGCGATATGGCAAAAAATTTAAATCTTTATTTTTTGCCATATCAAAAAATAAAGCAATGCATATTAATAATCAAAAACTAAGTTTTAATATATATTTACTTTAGGAAATTTACAAAATATCTTCATGGAACATGATCTTTACATGCTATCCTAATGATTTTTGACATAAAAGAAAAATCAATAATTTTGACCCAAACAATGTATTGTTGGCTACTGCTACAAATATACCCGTGCTACTTAAGACTGGTTTTGTGGTCCAGGGTCACATACAGGGTCTAAAATCAATCCCAAGACTGGGTGGAAAAAGCTATTCCTAAGTGATACTGTAGCTTCCCAAGTTACAGGCTAATTTAAAAGGAGGCTGTTTTGGTTATGCACCTATGGAGTCACATGAATCTCATATCTGAAGGTCTGCTTCCTATATTTTCCTTTGTGACCAGACACCTGCCTTGATTTATCCTGATAACACCAGTGTAGAGATCATCGTTTTGTGTCTGTATCAATGATGGCCTCTCTCATTGGCTGCATATGAGCTCTAAAAACCATCAGAGATTACGGAAGTGTAAACACTTCTCCAAGCAGCCCCCCTGGCTTGAGATTATAGTGTGAAGTGGAACAATATCTGAGACAGCATACAGGCTTAGTACGTAGAGGAAAGGGTTAACTGAGTCGGATTTCTCAAAAACAACTCCAGAAGAGTGTACGTGGGTAATAGAGTTTGAATCCAACTGCAATGTGATGAAAAGAAAGCAAGAGCGGAGGAGAAGAGAGAGACTAGGCGCAGGAGGGGAGCTTGTGTAACACACTCGCACACAGAATGAGCTTTTGAGATGCATGACGGGGCATCGTCTTAAACAAAAACCCCAGACTGAGACTCACCAGCTGTGGCTTTCTGCAGCTCCTCGGAGAGCGTCTGAGTGACTGAACTCCAGAAGGTGTGCAAGATGTCAGGCTGCCCGTCCTGATAAGAGAGAGAAAACACGTGAACTTTAGCATAATGGCCTCTGACACACAAATATGCATTAACGCACTATGCAAACAAAGATATAGCAGCTCGTAATGGCTCCAACCCACAACACATCACAAAACAAATGTCATTCCATTTCACGTGCAATGGAAAATAATGACATTGTTTACATATAGTAGCCTTAAAAATTGTAGTGATTGGAGAGAGGGTGAAAAATAGTCACGTGAAACCAAATCATTTTGCTACTGGCAATAAAAGTGTACTTTTAATGGGTAAAAAAATAAATAAAAATATGACCCCCACGCTATTTATGCTATCACTCAGACAACGCTGGCATTAGCAAACATTGACAGAATAATGCCTGTCTGATCCGTTTGTGTGTAAACAGGGAAGTCTATGGCAAATAATCATTTGGGAATCCTGACAAAACAAATGTAGTCTAATGCTGATGAATGTGTGCCACGTGCCAATGTGTGTGTGTGTGTGTGTAACGAGGCTGGATTGTCACAGGATCAGCCAATTAAAGAGGCAGTTAGTTTGTCTGATCCACTGCTGAGCTATTGAGGAACGAGTACAAACTGGATTATTTTGAAATCTAATTTACGTACAAAGGAAGATCACATTTACTTTTTAGAGCATTTAAATCATCTGGATTCAGTCAGATTTACTGACCAGAATAGCATTTGTGCGCCTGACACAGTGTGTGTATCTTGCATAGACTGTCAATTTACAGACAACAAGATGCACAATGATTGCACAAAGTTTAATTTCATTTACACAGGGGGAATGGGGTAAGCCAGACCTGATATATTTTAGTACAGAGCTCAAGGCCATTAAAGATGAGTTTATCCACTACCCTGATCACTTCCTCTGTGTCTCTGTCTTTTCCTACATCTATTGTTTTGCTGGAGACAAAAGCAAGCAGCAGTATCCATTGCATCCACACATCACCTGTGCAAATCATCCTGCTCTGAATATGTCTGCTAACTCACCATACTTTAGCCTAAAGTAGTTTACAGTGACTTTACAGCGATATAAATGACTCTTTCTGCCGCTACAAATTTGAGAATTCTCCAAATTGGGGGGTGGGATTGGGAAAGGTTCACGAGGCGGGATTCGAACTCGGGACACCCGAGGCGCAACTGCAGCACATGTCGGCACACTTTCCACAAGGCTACTGGCGCTGACACAATAAAATTTTTAACAATATTTCAAGTGTAATTTATGAGATTTGTTGCATTTTGAATCCAGTTTTTCCTTTGTAAAAGGCAAAAAGTTGATCATACTGATTTCAAAGTTAAGGATTCATTTGTTTGAATATACATTGAACCAAAAACTATCATAACATCTTAGTTGATAATTCAGTATACTTTATTTCTGACAAAACATTGCATGTTTCGGTAGTGACAGTAATGCTTTGGTAGCGACCACATCACATTACAATTGATGTCTTACACATATTATATCACATTTACAATTTTAACTCGCATACTAAAACACTACTAAAACATACTAAAATACGAAAAAAATGGCATAACTGTACTAAAATTCAGTTTATTTCCCCCAAATATGAGCATTATGTGTTCCGTTTTGTCACTACCGAAACAACGATGACATGTTTTGGTAGTGACAATTTTAGATGCTTTTGAACCTAGCTCAAAGATGCTAATCAGCACATGGTTAGCTAGCATAGTTCTGAACAGTGGCATACATATAATAACTAAACGTTATGGAATAACTCCCAAAAAAGAGAAAAGGTGTTCGGTAGTGACATTCCTTAAAGTTACACACAGATTTTTGAACACATTTACCTCGAAATTATGAGACCTATCTACTCACACCTTGTAGCTATGAGAAAGAGGGACACAGGAATATTTCCCGATCATAAATGCAGGGATGTAGTTAAAATCAGTCTCAGCCAATAGACTAAAACATACACTGTTTCGGTAGTGACACATTTTTTACATGAAGTTTCATAATTTACAAATAAAATATAAAATAAATATATATTTTTCGAAGTTCACTTTTTAAAAGAATCAGAAAAATGAAAAAAAAAAAAATATTCAAAACATATTTCAATATCATTTTTGTAAGCTGAAATGTAGGGGTTAGGATTCACCTCCCAATCGAAAGCACCCAATGAATGATGATTTTATATAAATTAAGCTTACTAATACTTTAAATATTATTGTGGGTGTCAATAGATAATATAAGGATCTTATTAAATATCTAAGATTTTAATATTTTGGGTTTTTAAGTGTGTTTTTTGTTTGTGGGACAGCGTTTCTGTAGAATGGCCCATATATAGTGGATCCAAAAGTAGTCTGAGACCACATTGGCAACCTTTAAATCTAGAAAAACAATTTTTTCCCACAGATTTGTGACATTGAGCATGTGAACACCATTGTACAAAAGGTCACAAAAGGTCCATTAAAGTTCACAAGATGCCCTTTGTGCATTATAAAAGAATGTCAGATAATCAGGTTTTGCACAAACTTGTAGTGTCCATGTCAAATTTGTAAAGCGGCACATAGAGTGGCATGTTTCAGTGCTATCGTCAGTGAAATAAACCCCGTCTTTTTTTTTTTTTTTCCCTAGTAAAATATAAATGAGTTTCATATATGCTCCAGTACTTCAGGCAATTGCTTCTTTCTCATGTAGAGTCGTATTTCACATTTATGACACCTGAAGTGAACAAGAGGGCCATCCGTGAAGACGAACTCATGCCAGAGAGCCAGAAGGCTTGTTTGCTACATAAAAGCAGCTGGGAATCCAACGGGAAGGTCTGTTTTACTTGTGTAACTGTTAAATGTGGCGGTTTGCAGGTTTCGCTTTCCGATGGGTGCCTGTGTGGGGGGTGTTTTTGCCACAAATAAAGGTGTGAGATTGTGGGAGTTCGAAAACAGCTTTTGAAGCGGAGGCAGAGAATGAAAACAAAAAGCATGGCATTCACCCACCTTTTCCAATCTCCAGGGAATCCGACAGCAGCTTTGTTGTGCTGTACATTGACTCCTGCACAAAGTTCCTGTATGTGTTTTCCTATACTGCATATGTGTCCCGTCTCCTGCATGCACCTTGTTAAACTGAAGGTTCGGAGGCGCCGTAAGGCTTTTTACAGGCTTGCGAGGCTCCAAAAGAGGTGCCTGCCCTGCAAACACCTTTCACGGGGCCTTTTAAATGTCGGGAGGCTCTTTCATCTACGGCTGACAGCTCTCTAAACATCCAGTGGCACTCTTGTCAGTCATTCGGGGTGGTTTGAATTTCAAGGTGTCTCTTTGCTACCAAGACTCATTCAGCTTTTGCTTTAGAAAATTGTACAAATTTTGCAAAATAACCCTCACTCTCAAATCAAACTTTTCGCTTTTCCTTTCTTTTCAACAAGGAAAGAAAAAGGTCTATGGGAGAGCGGGAGAAGGTGTTACCATGGAAACGCCCCCACCTGCCCCCCCCACTCCCGCAGACCTCAATCTTCTGACCGAAAATCTCGATTTCCAAGAGGTGATTAGAAGCCGCTCAACTCATCTTCCCCGAAACTGTTTACTGAGTGAAAACGGGAGGAATACCAACAGAGAGAGAGAAAACGACTGTAGGTTTGGAGACAGACCTTTTCTCTTTCTCACAAATGCGAAACACAACTATGGGTGTGTTTGGAATGGAATACTAACATACTGTGCGGTATAGTGTATGCAACAGAAAATATTATAATGCAGTTGTTGTCTCATGAACCTATTAAGTTTAAAGCAAGCAGCGTGCAGTTATCATGAAAATGCATTACTGTAATCTAGTTTTCAGTCAAACAGTCAAGAAAGAGATATTTAAAATTGAGGTTGATGCTGTATTTCATGCACTGTGCTCTATTTTGCATACTTGTGCTGCATTGTAAGTATATAGGCTAAAGGAATAAATGGCATGCCTATAAAAAAGCACTACCTTGCATGCATTAATGCTTAAAGGAGAAGTTCACTTTCAGAACAAAAATTTACAGATCTACACATTACAATTTACAAATTTTCATCATTCAACATTGCTGCAGAAGTACCGACCCTGTGTTTACAAAGTGAACATGCAATGAGGTCAAACACCCTTTAGAAAAAATGATAAAACAGCCTATAGGGCTGAAGGAGAAAATGAGATCTTTTTCGACCTACCCTACATGTATTGACCCGGATTACACAGAGTACGTATGCGCATCGCAGAGCTAGACAAGACGAGCATTTGAGGTTAGAAAGTATATAAATTTTTATTTTTTTAGAAAATGACAGATCGTTTTACTAGATAAGACCTTCTTCCTCGGCTGGGATCGTTTAGAGCCATTTGAAGCTGCACTGAAACTGCATTTTGGACGTTCAAACTCACAGGCACCATTGTATCCACTATATGGAGATTTTTTCCTCAAAAAAACAATTTCTTTACGACTGAAGAAAGAAAGGCACAAACATCTTGGATGACAACGGGGTGAGTACATTATCTGTAAATTTTTGTTCTGGAAGTGAACTAATCCTTTAAATTATTTATAAATTATAAAAGCACACAAATTCCCATTAAAACATTAGAATGCATGTGTAAAATTTGCATGGTGTGCACATTATTTACACAGAATATATGATCCAAGTAGTATGCCGTTCCAAATATATCCATGTCACAATTCTGCATCAGATAACCTGAAATCTATGCCCCACATTAGCTTTGCTGGTTATGGTTTTAAAAAAAAGCGTCGCTAAAGGCCAACTCTAATTCCCAGCATTATATGCTCTCTTTGAAATCCATCTGTGAAATCTTACCACCCCTTCCTAAACTGTTCTGATCTCACAGTTTAGCCCTTCATTTAGCAGAAAATAGCACCTTAATTACCGGCTGTAATTAGCCAAATTCGCCACTGAAGGAATGGAGAGCCACGGATGTCTGGGATACCAAAGGGGAAACGCGTCGCATATGCCTTTGCAAACACTGCTCTTGTCACTCAGCGTGCACCAACACACTCCTGCTAGTTCACAAAGTCACCCAGAGCCAAATGGAGAATGTAGATAAAATTGTCCCATCACTGTCTGGCTGAAAATGTGTGGCGGATATATGTGTGCGCATGTGTGTGCGCATGTGTGTATGCGTGTGGGGTAGATAACCTTGTCACAGAGGGGCCAGCCACCTGCAGACACCAATTAGGATGTCATTTACTGCTAATGTGCCAGCAGCAAGTGAACCAGCAGGGGCTATGCAGGCAGGCCAGCCAAAGGCAAGGGCAACACACAAAAATCCTTTGTAATAAATCACTACGTATCAAGGACAAACTCTTCACTCATGGGATATGTACAATATCGACACACATAACTTCCCCAAACAAAATTTAAATGCACACCTCGTCCATTATACACACACACAACAAAAGCACATATACAAATTAAAACAAATATAGATATGAAATCATATTTTCAATCTCACCTTGATAATCTCATCAATAAAGCACACATGAGACACTGGGTCCCTCTTTTTGGTTAGAACCTTCTGCAGGTGCTGCACCTGTTCAGGAACATAGCAAAAACTTTATGCAATATATTCAAGGACCCATTTCAAGTATTATCTAAATTTAACACTTGGCTTTAAAAAATAGGTATGATTTAATACTGCACTCATGCAGTAGTTATATAAACAAGTTTTAATACCATTCACTTAATTAATGCATCATGCATATGCATTTAAAACAAAATCAGATTTTAATTTGTATACATTTTTCTCTAGCAACAATATATTTCCAAAACAGCTACTGCATCAAGCTTTGCAAGTTGGCAAGCAATGCACAGACTTGAACAGCATGTATGAAAGGAAAAGACTGACAGCAATCTCCCCTCCCCACTCAAGCATCCTCACTCTACCATTAGCAAAAGTGCCAAAAAGCTTATTTCGGAGCTTAATATTTCATGGCTTTACAAGTGTACACCAGACAAAGTGAAGTGGGACTTGGTAACACCACAGCCATCTGTGAACTACTGGTGGTTTGCCTAATGACACTAATAGTGTTTCATAATAGTAACATCTGTGTGAGTTTGATAACTTATGCATACCTGACCACACGCGGCACAGATCTGGTCCATTAGTTTCTCCAAATTTGTCCAAAGGGCAGCTCGAAATGCAGCCGTGTTCCCTGGAGTGGGCATGACGGCTCTGCCAGGGGCACCTAAACACAAGAGGCACACACTAAAACACAATGCAATATTAGCAAGTGCTCTAAAACAGCGATGAATGCACTAAAATACAAACCTCTGGTGTTGGCAGGTTGGGTAAGGACTTTAATGTCCAGGGCGTTAACAACATTCTCCTGCACAGATGTTCTGTATCCATCCACCACACTTCTTATGGTCTCTCTCAGACTGCCGAGGTTGTAAAACACCTGTAGCGCTGTTCCCACCTGAGACGGATTCTGTGGGATGAACAAATAAAAAACAATAAAAATTCTATAACAAAGAAAGAAAATTGCGGTACAAGCTTTACATGAATGGTTTACAGTGAAAGTGCCCAACATTTGAGTAGAATTGGCCACTGACACACAGAAATCAAAATGCATTAAAGAGAACCCTAGTTGTTAAGACTTGTATGGCTTAACATAACGTAAATGATGTCTCTTACGTACAACATTAACGTTATATTAAGCCATACAAGTATAGGAAACTATACAAGCCATTAATATTTAAAAAATCAACATCGTTTTATACATATTTTGGACTGTGGGGGGCGCCATTATTTGGATGATGTAAAACGGTTGCACTCAATCAGCTACTGGCGCTACCTGTTGCTATTTTTAGCACAAAACAACTCCGAAAATAAAATACTGATACGATGACCAGGTTTAAACCAAATGCCGTACCATCGTTTTTTTCCACAAGGTGTCTAAACACCCCAAATCCTTCAGTGGCTGTGGCGTCATGACAAGTGTCTGCATATTTACATCCTGCCAGGATGGCATCTTGCGTTTCTTGTCTCTGCCATTTGTAAGCTCTTTTAGTAGCTGTGGTCCACTAAAAGCCTCAAACGCATTAGGGCTAAAGTGAAGAGAACAAAGACGTGGGTCTTTTGGAAGTTTTATTCATCCATGGGCATCTTCCCATTCTTTTCTACTGTTCCTAAGGCTAGGAAAACGAGTGCAGCCATTTTACATAATCTAAATAATGGCGGCATCCATAGTCCAAAATATGTATAAAACGTTTTTTTTTTAACTATCGAAACTTTTAATGGGTTTTCTACTACGTGTTTCAGTAAGAGACATAATTTACGTTACATTAAGCCATACAAGTCTTAACACCCAGGGTTCCCATTAAAATATACCTGACCTGCCAAACTCTTTGCATTTGCATCTTCAGTTCCAAGTCAAATTTACACCTGAGACTAGTCTTCTCCGCATGAGGGGATCACAGACTGCGCAGCACTTGCCGCGAGAGCCACGATTGACGTCACCTTGCTCAATGCCAGAGCACATGTTAGAAAAGTAGGTCAAATTCAAATTCTTTAAATTCAACTGTCTCAGCTTAGCTGTGACTACAGGACATTGGAGTTTAAAACGCGAAACAGGAAGCTCTCCAATGCTGCATTCAAAGCAGACGGTCCTGATCTCTGATCCTGCCTTTAATTTAATCTCCCAGGATGAAAGCGCCAAGCATTACAACCGATTCAAGACCCCGTCCGACTTCAATCTAATCCCAGTGGATCAAAGATGATCAGGCCCAGTCGCTTTTCCAAACGGTACACAGGAAAACTGCAGGTGAATCTATGCAACAGATGTGCCAACAAAAAAAAAAAAAAAAAAAAAATGACAGAAAGTGATAATCCAGTAAATCTACCCTTTTTTTCCTGTGCTTCACTAATGGTGCACAGATTGAGTGTAATAGGCAGGAGTGGTAGGATAAAGCCATCAGTGGTGGCTAAGTACTTGGCGGCAATCAGCATTTTCAAGCTCTAATCACGGAAATGATGGACACACATTGCTTCCCTCACGCTGTCTTCAAGTCTACTTGAAGTGAAGGCTAAGACTGAGGGCAGGGCTGCTACAGCTCCTCCAAGCTCTGAATTTCATCCCTTTCAGCACTGAGCAAGACAAATGTGCCCAATTGTGAAAGAAGTCGAACTCTTAATATTCTAAACAAACACAAAAAGATTGGGTTGATGGACAAAATGGATTTTTTTGAGAGCCAATTAGACTGAAACACCTAGGTTTAATGCAATGCAACATTGAGAACCCCAAAGGAGTTACTGACTATAGTAAGTACAAGAAGAAACAACAATCCCTTGTGACCTCATTACAGGTGTTGGTGAGGGGCCGTTCCGATTTCTGATACACTAGTGGCTGCATTGTTTTGTAGCTACTTATGATCTTGGGAAGTAAGACTGAATGGGAAAAAGCGTTGGTGCCGATTTTAGCTTACCTGCAGCAGGGTCAAAAAAACGTAAAAGCACTTAGACAAACATGTTTAATATTCAGATTTAAACTGCAAAAATGTGTCCATCGACTTGTGGAATTTAACATCTATTGTTGCTGAACACTACAGTGGTATTACTGTTTTATCTGTACCGCTCAGCCGTAGCTGAAACATTCACAAACCGAGCCAAAATTGGCTGTTGTCCAGCGGCATAAATCATATGTTGTCACTTACGTAACAGTGAGTGTAGTTGTCAAAGAACAGATGTGAATCACAGACAAAGGAAAACAGGGGATTGGGAGAGACCTAATTGCTTGCAGCAGGTTCACTCGCAGCATGTAATGCACTAGCCCTCATTTACCCTGAACTGCGGAGGGATAATGGTTTAGCAGGGACATGCACAGTCACCGTGGAGATGGATTTGATCAGCTCAGTGCAAGCCGGTGACCCGGGATGGCTAACCGCCAACTGCCGCGAATGAGGTGTTTTCACATTACTCACATCCAGGCAAGCACTACGCTTTTGTTCCCAGAATTAGCACTTAGCTGGAACAGGTGGCCAACGATCGCTTTCTTTACTGGCAAGAGGGAGAAAAACATATTTGGGCTAATGCTTTTAAGCTCAAGCTCTAGAAGAGACCAAATTTTGATTGGGAAAATAGACAGCCATCATTGGGAAGGTGAAATGCGACTAAAAATACACCTCGGTTCCATGTTGATTAGATTGGCTTGCATGTTGAGGGTTATTGTTGCAAAGAGTGGGAAATCTTATACAGCGTGTTTAGTTTTGTCAGTGCTGGTCTCCTCCGTCTGCTGTCCAGCAGATGCCAAATTCATTCTGTCCAAGGGTGTAGCGCCCTTTCTTGATATGTTTCTTGGGAGAATTACATTTCATACTGGAATGAATATGTTTATATCATATTACCCCTCATAAACAGTGAAGGTCAGATAAGGTCTTATCATCTTCATGGCAAGGTGCTGCATGTTCATAATGCAGATCCAAAAGATTCTTACATAACTGCAAAAGGCAGGTGGCATGCTTGGCGAGCACATCACTGTATCTGAATCCTACAGATCATATGTACAAGGAGGTTTGAGACGTGCCAATGTTATTTTTGCTATCTTGAGATTTAGGCGTGTTTCTCCAGAGGAACGTAGGAGACAAAAATGCATGAGAAAAAGCATCTTACTGCTTGCTTTATTTGCTCTTTGAAGGTATTGGCAACTTTTATATTCCTCTCAGAGGTGGGTTTTTAGGAGTAACAACAAGCTCATGTATTAGTGTTTAACCTGGTGGAAGGAACTGGGTCACATAGGAGGAGATCATCCTTGGGTCACTATCACAGTTCTACCTGCCTCCATCATGTATCCTACCTGGGCCTGTAATAACTATACCACACTGATGGTATCACCCCCATTACAGACGCTGTGTGGGGGCTTGATTAAATTCTCTCCTGCTTGGCAGAATTCAATTCGGTCAACCTTCGTTCTGCATGAATGCTTCAGGTAGATGTTCTTTTACTAGAGAAACCACAATGGAAAAAAATACACAGCCCATAAAAGGGAACTGGCAGTGATATCAAGTATGCCACCTCAACAGGAATATGGCGAGAGTTTGCCTATCACACAGGGGCACAGCCCCTTACGAGAAAAACAAGAGTCATTTCCAGCCAATTGCTTCCTTTCATAAAAACACCTGGTCACCATGCCAGTGTCATTAGCTTCTGGCTGTGTTTGTTTTGTCACCATATGGAAGAGTGGATATTTGTCAAACCAACCAATAGCTGATAAGTAGATGACACCAGGGGTCTTTGTCCACATACGGTGCCTAGGTAATTTCTACTATGAGAACATCTCCAAGTGCCCATTATGTGAGTCGTAATACTGGATTAAATGTTCTAACTAGGAAATGAAAAGACAAAAATCATGTTAGATACCATCATAGGTATATATGACTTTCTTTCTTCAGACTAACGCAATCAGAGTTATATTAAAAAAATGTCCTTGCTCTTCCAAGCAATTGAGTTGAGATTTTGAAGCAAAATAGAGTGCATCCATCAATCATAAAAAGTGCTCCACATGGCTCCAGGGGGTTAATAATAAAGGCCATCTGAAGTGAATCGATGTGTCTGTGTAAGAAAAATATCCACATTTAAAACTTTATAAATCTCTAGCTTCCGCAAAGTATTGGTACACACGTTTACAAGAGAGTGGCGTTGCAGTGAAAGACGTATGACGAAAGCGTAGCGTAAGCTCTAGTGAGAAGTGACAAACGCAGAAGCACAGTGGAGAGAGCAAAACACCAGTCACGAATTAGAATACATTTGTAAAGAAAAATTAACTAACCACGAGGCTACCAAGACCAACTTTTTGAACTCTTTTAACCCAAAGCTGAGCTGTCTCATACCCTCTCGCTCACAAGCGCTTGTCAAGTAGTGTCTGTTGTTGCAGTCTCTGCTATTTTTTTGTTGTTGTTCCATCTCTTTAGTTTTATTTTCTACTGTGAAACTATGGCCCGTGACAGTGCTGCCACCTTGTGGAACAACTGATTACTACAAAATAACTTCAACGTGCATGTGCGACCTGCACGTACCAAGTATCGCGTAAGCGGTTACAAAAAAACGGGTGGTGCGTGTACAGTACGCACGTACTATTCTGATGACGAAATTTGCATCACGTGCACTGTATGCTGTCCCTCGTGTACACGTATCAAGTGGAGAGCACTTTGGGTTTAAGTCCTACGTCATCCATTGGAACACCACTCTCTTGTAAAAAAAAAAGGCCGTACGACAGTTAGCAGAAGCTAGAGATTACAGTTTATAAAGTTTCAAGTTTACATTTTTAAACATTACAGTAATTACTGCATGGCACAAATAACCCAGTTAATATGAGAAACACATGAGTTCTATGGATGATACAGGGACATTTATTTTCCTTTTGCTCTAGTATTTCCCAATTCAAAAACAACAACAAACACGGCTGATGGCAGCCCATAGGAACATGCAGAGTTAAACGAACTCACACTTAGCAAAGTGTCATGGCCATGCAAGAGTACTGCTGAAGAACAGAGAGAGGGCGAAAGTGAGACTTTGAGTGTGAGGAAAAAGTGAAAAGATGATGGATCACTTAGACATTCATTTACGTGTCGTGTTTCCACAGCAACCCAAAAACAAACACGACGAAGACCGATTAAAGCCTTTTAAGACGCACTTGGTAAATGTCAGTGCAATGCCAGACCAGGAAGAAATGAACTCAATTTGGGCGAGAACTGATGATTATGGAAAGGAGAAAGGTGAAAGATGAGGTGTGCTCAGCATAACTAATGAGAGAGAACATCTTCGGAGATAAAGAAACTTTGATTTGCACAGGCATTAAAAGGAAATTAACTTCTTTCATTCATGCATTTTTTAAGACTTGAGGTCAAATGCATCTTGTATCATATGTCATTTCTTTTATGTCAGAATGTAAATCAAATTCAACGAACATCATTTAGTGATCCTTTTAAGTGTTTTTACGAATGGGAATGCATGTGCCCTTGTATCTTTGTTCAGTACTAAATCATTAATGAAATCAAGAGTGCAGGTTAACCTACTGAAAAAGAATGGACATGCATAACCATGGCTTTAGCTCAGTCGAAAACACTTATGCACAACGCTGGAACAATGGTGGCTTATTGGTCCAAGTCACGAGTTCATCCAGTGCAAATCGACAGGATTTATCACCTTTTTTTTTTTTATCATCCACCAAGTCAAAATCTTAACGTGATCTAACATACTCATATATCAAGGTACTTGAACGGTGCTGGAAGAGTGTATTAACAAACCATGCAAATAGCATGTTTATTGACACAAGCAGGATACCATTTTATGGGGTCACAGAATATAAAAACATGTATAAATCAATGATAATCAGTGAGCAACATGCACACTGAGCAAGTGAAACAGGACTAGTAATCAAAAGCTCCTCTTAATGACACTATAAACACTATAAAAAAACTGCAGCATTTTAACCTTCGTGTGACTTTTTTAATTGTGAAGAACGGACACCAGGCAGAAGGGATGTTAAAAAGCATGTGCATATGGTCTCCATGGTAACAGTAATTTGTCAGGTGGGTGCTTGGCAGTAACGTGTTACTGATGGGTAATGGGCGAGAGAAGTCGACGTGCGAGAACGAGAAGCGCTAATCAGCACACATGGGAGCCAGTCGCTAACAGGTCTATGATCTGTAACAGTGTACCAGTACTCTTTCAATATATTGTACACAACCCTGCTGAAAAACAAAGCTTTAATCCAGTCTCCAGTCGCTTGTTGGTCTTGTTGGCCTGCTGGTCTCCCAGATTCAGACACGCCTGGTTTAGGCTAGGTTAGGGTTGCAATGAAACTGAAGCAGCGACAGATCTTTTCTAACTATTAAATTGAAATCTGGCACACAGATAGAGGACGGTCTCAGTATTAACCGTAGCAAATTTGGAGTCTCCATCTCAAACTTTCTGTTGGCGCAGATAGCCTGTTGCGTTACTGGTGTCCCAAGTTCGAACCCGGCTGGAAGACCTTTTTCCGATCCCACCCCTCTCGCTCTCCCACTTTGTTTTCTGTCTACCTGAAACTGTTCTATTAACAAAGGCAAAGCGCCAAACAAAATGGAAAGAAAAAAAACAGCAACTCTCTAGCGCCATCAATAGGCCACTCATATTTCTGCTAATAACATTTGAACTGTAAGGTCAGGATTTTTCACATTTTTGAATTTTGCGATAAATCAACTTTTTCTAATTCATCCTAGACGGTCTGTCACCACAATTAGCTCAGAGCATCTTTAGACAATGCTGGCCAAAATATGTCAAAAGCTTTTTGATATTTCAAACCTTTTTCGTAAAGTACCTCAATGAATTTGGCAAAATTTGCGCAGAAATGGACATGAGGCTATATCTCCGTTTTAGTGGATTCAAACCAAACTTGGTACGTGTTATACCAAGCATGACCTGAGGGCACATGAGTAGTTTCAGCACCACCTACTGGTCCAAAGATATAAAAATTTGACTTTTGTTTATAATTTCTGACCAGCTTGACCAAAAAGTTTAAGAGTGATCTTGTTGAATTCAGAATGGCATACTGAATCATCCCACCAAATCCAATGTTGGCCTTTCTGGGTGTCGGACATTTTGACTTTTGTAGTAATATTCTCTATCAACAGATGTCTTTAACCGGGATCTCCCACCCTGCTCCTGGGGAGTTACCATGCTGCAGAGCTCAGCTTCAACCCTAATCAAACACATTTGAACTAGCTAATCAAGGTGTTTAGAGAGGTGTGTTGGAACTTAAGTCTGCAGGAAGGTAGCTCTCCAAAAGCAGGGCTGGAGAACCCTGGTCTTTATTAAGTAATTAAATACAACTCCTTAGCTCCGTATTATTTTTTTAATTTTAACTTTAAATGTGCTTTATTCAGCATTGAGCTTCAGTTTATAAGTGTCCTTCAGGATATCACTTATGGAAATGCATAAAGAAAAAAGGTAAACTGAGCATATTACACATACTTTAAATATAGTATGACTAGTATGATCATTTGCAACAAACCCTTTGCCTTCTTTCCACTGACAGAGCAGTGTGGAGACAAAAGCAGCCATATTGGCAGAACAAGCCACACCTGCTGACTGCTTGTCAGCTACATGAGCAATCCAGCGCATCTATATTCCATCTTCATAGTCTTCAGAGAGCAAACAAAGAATGTGAGAGAGCGACAGAGATGTTATGTTTGAAGTGAGGGTGAAGGCGAAAGAAAAGGAGGCACAAAGCTTTAGGAAAAAAAGAGTGGCAAAAGAAAAGACAGAAAAAAGACTTAAGGAGTGCACAAAAGCAATGATTTCACTCCTTAGCAGCTTCAACTCCTGAGAGACATTTCTTTTGATGTAAAGGTTACTCAAACACATGATTCAAAAAAATGGACGAACTGTGAATATCAGGGGGGCGACTGCGTAACCTTTCAGTCACCAGCACTGTTGAACTCATTGGAAAACGTGAGAAAATGAATGAGGATTTGAATAGTGCGCAACAATGACATTCACTTTTTTGTGACCTTGGCATTTTCCCCATTCATTTTCACCACAGGCACTGAAAAAATCCATAAAGCAAAACACTAAACCAATCAGCCAGCTCTAACATTATAAACTTTTATTTGAAGCAAACGTTTACAAAAACTAGCAAAAAGGTACTGTGTATTTCTTTATTCTTTTATAAAGGAATAATCTACAACAAAACACTGAAAACAGCAAATCAAGAAACAATTTTTGATTGTACTACAAACTATTGACTTACAGTTGTTTATTATTAGTTTACCGTAAATATTTAGCTGTACAAGTAGTTTAAGAGTGGGGTTTAAGAGGGTGAATGACTCAATGTCGTCATTCGAACTCAAGCATGGGAGTAAGTTGTTATTGCTAAACTCTTGCACTCTACAGGCTGGGTATTTTATTTCAGAGTAAATTAAAACCAATTTACTGCAACGTTATTTCTCTCGTTTAGAACAAGAAAGCAAGCTGCCACTTCCGTATCTGACAAACTTGTCCTTACTTGTACAAACACATAGCTGAATCCGGCAGGTTCTTGGGATAAGGACCCATCTGTCACACAATGCAAAGACTCTTGCAAAATGGGACAGATCAGATCATTCAAGAACACACACACATAATTTTAACCCTGTTTGAATCCGGACTGCGTTAGCTTAAAGGGCACCACCATTTCCTGTCACCTTAGAATGTCAGCATGCAAAACGTAGTCAAAAGAGCACAAACGAAGCCACACATCTCTGCACAGACATTTACAAATACCAAAAGCGCGCCCTGCCATTCATGGCAACAATGCAGCGACAAGCTATGCTGTGCGCTAATAAGACATTTCTAAATGATTACTACCCTCTTATGCACAGTTTGAGTCATGCATCATGATCAGCCCTGAAGGAAGAATAAAAAAAAATGCTGTTATCAAATCATTAGTGACAGGGATTGCGCATTAGCAATTGCAGGAGATCACTATAAATAATCATGCATGTGCGAAAGGCATTTATTTATACAATAAAGTAAAATTGCTGTGTGGTATAGCAGAAAAAGAAAAGCAGCATTGAATCGATTTCACTTAACATTCTTGTCAGTATTTGTTTGGCCCAAGGCGGATAACATATTTTTGTTGTGTCTTTTCACCAGCGAGTCAGAGAAAATTCCATTACATGCCGCAGGTACATGGGTTTATTAGGCTGCGGATGACAAAAATCACATTCCTCCATGACAATGGATAAAACTAAACAGATCAGACAGAATGGACAAATGCAGAGAAAAGAAAATCATTTCAATACAAACAACCTCAATCTTAGATTCAACCAAAAATTAAGGTTTCACAGCAATGGAAGATCCATTTTGGATTCTCCAAACAATTTTCAATAAAAAGTTCTTATAGAACCATTTTATTAGAACATTTAATAATATAAAAAGACATTTTACAATTTAAAAATTAAAAGGTTCTTAATGGAACCACATATGGCAATAAAAAAAAAAAAAAATATATATATATATATATATATACGATTGTGGCAGTGTGGACTACTGTATATCTATGCCTTATATCAACAGAACAAAAATCTATGCGAGACAACCATCACATGCACTCCTGACCTCTTGAAATAGACAAAGGTGACGTATTGTTTAAAGGGTGCATGATCAATGTTCTGCTGGGGCTGCTTATGTAATACACAGTTACTCATGGTGGGGCAAGAGGCGCATCTGTCTGTCAAAGCGGCGGTGACTCAGTTAAAACCCAGACTCATTTGTTCCCTCCTGTCATTGATTCCACCATCAATGCTCTTCCAGTGCAGGCAGTGCCTTATCTATTATATGGGGAAACCACACTCCTGTGATTTCACTAGTTATGTTTGCAACAGGTCAGTTCTCTCCTAGGTTTATGACCGTTTTTGACCATGCATGAACGTGGTCACATGATTTCCTAAGAACTTGCTGGTCAGCAGTCAAACTGCGCTAAAGTTTTTTAATGTCTCGCCAAATACATCAGCAATGTAGCCCTACACTCTTAAAGGGACAGAATATTCTTATTCTACTTGATCTTATTCTATTGTTTTAATTAGAAATTTTGAAAACCTTATAAAATATATATATATATTTTTAATACGACATAAAAGATGACATACTTTTAATAAGGTTAGAAAAATGCCATTACAAAAAAAAAAATCCCCTTTAATTCCACTTTCAGGAGTCAAATATCACCTCATAACGGGAAGGCTAATTTTTGATCAGATTTTTTTTGATTTTTGATTAAAAGGTGCGCCTGAAATTTTGACTGTGCTCCTAAATTATTATTATTATTTTTTTAAAAGTGCTCTTAAAAAGAAAAGTAAGCATAGACCCGTGTCCTGTCGTTAGACCTTTCACAATTCATTGTCTACAGTTTCAACAAGATCTATTTTACAGATTTCTTTTATTATTTTCATCATTTTTGTGAGACGTTTTGCTTGGAAAGTGTTCAGTGCAATCGAATGCAGTGACATTCTTAGGGTCACTGTATTGAGGATGGAGAGACTGTCATTTTTTCTCTTCAGTAAGCGAGAAGGATGCATTAATGTCCATTCCCCTACAAGCATGTGAAACAGGACACTGGCCCCACGAGTACTCTGCTTTTCTGGGTCAGGAAGACAGGAGCCAAGGCAAGAGTAGTCATTTGTATACGCGTGTCTGCGGACACTCTTGTGCGACTCCACACAGTGAATTTTGAGCCCTTTGAGACCCTAGTATGCATCTCCAGCTCGGACCACACACACACCTCTGTGACCTCCAACCAATGTTTGCTGAGCAAGCAAAAACCTTCACTGTGGTAATAAGAATCCACTTCCAAAACCTCATCCACACGAGAAAAAAAAAGAAAGAGGAAAGAAAAACATGATTTCTCCTCCATCCCCCCCTAGAGTGTCACCTCTCGTGACCTTCGGTGTGAAAACACCCCTCTTAAGCAGCTGATATAAATGTATGAGCAGAGAAATAAAAACAGACTTGAAACAAGGTGGATAAAAAATTTAACAGACCTCCTCTTCTCTCACCCTATCCGAAATTAATGTGCAGATACAGGCTACACTTTTTTTGTTCTGCCTCCCTGCACTTCAATGTCTAATTCTGACCTTCAAACGCACTCTCCTTTCAAGTGCCCTTCTGACAATACGGCAGCGAATCAGACAGCTGATGCTTTCAAAACAGCAATGCACTGATATAAAGCACCACTCTTCCGTACGTTTTTAATGAAATTCAGAGGAGAAAAATAGACTAAGCACTGTCACTATGCACATTAAGAACAGATGAATCCCTCCAATCTTATAAGATTTCAAAGAAAATGTTTGATTAGGTTTTTCTTTTTCTCATTTGCAGCACAAATATCTATCTGCATAAATTTACAACTGTAAGTGCATAACTGGAAACACGACTGTAGCTCTTACAAACTGAAGGATGAGATGTTACAGATGCGGTCGATGCAGCTTAACTTGCATTAAACCCAGAAAAATTCCATTAAAAGACATTAAAGGATTAGTTCACTCCTGAATTAAAATTTCCCGATAATTTGCTCATCCC
>JAHKKF010514344.1:18015-54415 GCA_019740295.1 Labeo calbasu | reverse complement strand
ACAAACACAGCTGTGGATCATTCAGGTAACAACACAGTAGAAAGAATCAAGTGTGTGTAAACTTTTGAATGGGTCTTTTTTATAAATTCAGCTATTATTTTCTCTTATGGACTGTATGCAAACATCTTGTGTGAAATATCTTATTCAGGTCAGTACTAAATAAAAAAAAATAACATGCATTTTGTACGATTCCTCTTATTTTGGTAAAATAATTAACATTTTGCAGATTCTGAAAGGAGGATGTAAACTTTTGACCTCAAATGTATATACTGAAATTTGAAGAGCCTATAGATAAAATATATATATATATATAAAACTATTTGTATTAATTATTTAAATTAAAAAAGCTAAATTGTGGTTGAATTGAAATGGAATTGTGCTGTACGAACATGACTCTATTATTAAGACACAGGTCATTAACATCTTTATAACTCTTATCAGAAAAATGATAAGCAAACTGATAAATTGTAAACCACACACATAAATGAAACTGATTTTTCAAAACAATGTATGTTTAGGTGTGGTGCAGTAAGGGTTTGACCTCTCTCTTTCTTTCAGGTTTCTTCTTTGGTGTCTGCGTTAATAATTCTTTTGATCTTGTTGAAGTTTGGCCCCCTTTTTCAGCAGTTACCAAAGGTCCCAATATCACCTTCAAAAACAAATTCTATATTATTTGGATATAACATCATAAAGTGGTTTTGTAAAGTGCTTGTGTGTGTGTGTTTCAGACAGTTTTGGCTGTCATTATTTTAGTGAATCTCCAAGGGGTTTTTGCACAATTCAAAGAAGTGACTAAACTTTGGAATACAGACCGCTTGGACCTGGTAAGAGAAACCAGTCCATTCATCCTTACATAACTGATCCATGTACAACATGTTTCTGGATCAAAATCCAGTTCCATAAAGGCCTCTCATCCAGGGTGTTTCCTATATGTGTTTCCCACTGAGACTGCAGGTGGTGTGGGTAGTGACCCTGCTCAGTGCCCTGGTGTTTAACCTGGACCTGGGGCTTGGCATTGCAATTGTTTTCTCTCTGTTTACCATCGTCTTCAGGACACAGCAGTGAGTCTTCTGCATTGTCCAATATTTATCTACGATATCTCCCTTTATTTTTCTTTCAATACTTCATCTTTCTCATACTAACTCTTTAATCTTTTTCTAAATTTCTCAGGCCCAGATCTGCCATTCTTGGGCATATTGCAGGCACAGACTGTTACAGGGATCTGGAGAAATACTCAAAGGTAATATATGTACACACAGTCCAGCTATAAACCAGCCTAAGCTGTGTTTTGAAATGTGGTTAAACATCTGAAGCATTTTCTCAGCTTAACCAAAGTGATCTGCCAGCCCTGTCAGATGTTTTTCAGCTGAGCAGCCACCTAAACTAGCTAATGACCATAAATTACCCACAACTTAATACCGAAAAGTTTGGAATAATTAAAAGAATAGTCTTCAATTACTCACCCTCATGTCGTTCCAAACCTGTAAGACCATCGTTCATCTTCGGAAAATGAATTAAGATATTTTTAACGAAATCCAAGAGCTAACTGACCCTGCATAGACAGCAATGCAGCTACCATGTTCAAGGCCCAGAAAGGTAGTAAAGACATTGATAAAATAGTCCATGACATCAGTCATTCACGCATGCGTTATGTATTCTCTTGAATGAACGTCTACTGACGCATAAGAATGAAGCCGTTATTTTTGTTTTCTCGTAGTATTCTCGTAGCTTCATAACATCACGGTTGAAACACAAATGTCACTTGAACTATTTTAACAATGTCCTTACTACCTATATCTATATCTAATCTTATCTCATCTTATATTTTATCGAAATATCTTAACATCTTACGGGTTTGGAATGACATGAGAGTAAGTAATGAAAAGATTTTTTTTGGGGGGGGGGTGAACTGTCTCTTTAATGATTTTTTTAAATGTTTTTTTTTTTTTGTTTGTTTGTTTTGTTTCTTATTCTCATCAAGGCTGCATTTAAGGTGAGACGCTGCAGGTGAATAGGGTGAAAAAAACTAACTAATAGTTATCACCTTACTTGCCCAGTTGATTGATTACATTGATAATTGCAAACATTTTTTGTGTTACATGTTTTCTTAACTGTTATGTTTAAATATGCAAATGATCCATTATCAAATTAAAAATGTGCTAATTTGCATAAACTTCTAGTACACAAATCTAAACACTGGATTAAGTCAGTTTCAAAATTCTTGTTTAATTTTTTTTCGAATGTTTTTCGAAGGTCTCATTTTGTCACTCGATAATTCAGAAAAAAAACACAACAGACAGAAAACAATATATTTTTCTTTTACAGTTTTTGGGGGAATAAAATGTTGTATAAAATCAAGCAAATTATATATGAACAAATCCCTCTGTAAAAACCTTCAGGATACAGACAGGAATAAAAATGTAAAGTTTGGTGTGTGAAAGTGCTACTGAAGTGGAGATTTATGGCTCAGTGTAGGAGAAAAATATCATTTTGAGAAAATGGCCTTTAAAAATATGGATTGTAATTGAAATCGATTGACACAAATAGATAAAGTGCTATAAAAGAAACACTTAGCAGAGTCCTTTGGATGTTGTCTTTCCACTATAGTCTGAAAAAATGCTTTATGAAAAAGCAAAAATCCCAAAATCTCAAACTGGACAGGTGCATGAAAAAACAGCGTTTTTGCCTGCAGTGTTTCCCCTTTATCATAAAAATAGCAAAAATAGCAATATTATAACAATTTAAAATATCAATTTTATATTTTAATACATTTTAAAATGTAATTTATTTCTGTGATGCCAAAGATGAATTTATTAATTAATATGAATTATATATAATAGTGATATCTTTAATTTAAAAATGTTAGTATTTATTACACATAATATATTGCATATTATACTATATTACATATACATACTAGAAGTATTACATGTAGTGCATATATATATATATATATATATATATATATATATATATAAATCCCTGAATTCTGTGTTGTGTTGGTTCAGGTACACCAGGTCCCTGGAGTGACTGTGTTTTCCTTTTGTAATCCAATTTACTACGCCAATGTAAACCAGACCTTCATGTCACTTAAACAGGTACAACCTCTATTAGAGTTCCCTGCTTTCCATTTATTGAGTTAAATTTTATTATTCTTTTGTAAATGCAGGCAGTCAGTAACAACATTAATGAGAATGCTGAAGTAAGTCCTCCAGGCCAGCAGGGGGCTCAGAGTGCACAGCGCTGCGTTATTCTGGAGCTCAGTGGAGTCACCTTCATGGACTCAGTGGCCATGGGCTCATTCAAATCAGTTGGTGGCACAGAACACACTCACACATGTACTCACACGTAGAAATGTTGATATTTGACCAGAGATGTACAGAAATAGGTTATCTATTACTGGCTCTCATTAACTCCTAACCAGTAAATGGCAGTTCAGATTCTGCTTGTCACCGTGATGGTGTTTAAATGCAAACTTACCGCTCTCTCTGGGTCACAGGTGCTGCAGGAATTTGAGAACACGCAGATCTTGTTTTTCTTTGCTGCATGTCCAGGTTACGCATCTCACATGGTTTCAAATATAGTGTCATGATTTGGGGGATTTTATTTTAATACGTAACTTTTAAAGGGATAGTTCATCCGCAAGAACTTGTATTTAATACATTTAATGCATTCATATATTTACTGTTTCTTGTGTGTTTGTCTCTAGATGGTTTACTGTCTCAAATGAAGAATCATGGATTTGTTCCAGATTTTCTGTCTCTTTCTTCTTTTTTTCCTTCAGTGCATCATGCAGTCCTGCACTACCAGGGGTTACAGGTGTGTGTGTGTGTGTGTGTGTGTGTTTACTTAAGTGATGTTATATCTGTGTCTTTTCTGTTCTGATTGAATTACGCATCTATTTATAGAACACAGGCGCAGATGTTACAGAGCTGTGACCTGTAGCGACCTCACTTCCTGAATGATGAACTCAGCAAATACATGAACCCAACTGAGCTTTAGAAGTGAATGGAAAAGGAATATAAGAACTTCCCAATTTTTGATTTAATGATATGGAGCAACTTTGTGCATACATCTGGATTTGAGGTTCTGTTTGGCAACAGATGCTTGTTTATCGGCTATTGAATGTTAAAATAAACACTGACACCAATATCATATGACAGTGACTTCAGCTTTTACCTCTGTATTTTGCTTTATTTACTTGCTTGTTGTTCATTTGCTCTACTTTTAAAGGGATAGATCACCCAGAAATGACTCACCCTCATGTCATCCAAACCCATAAGACCTTCGTTCATCTTCGGAACACAAATTAAGATATTTTTGATGAAATCCGAGAGCTTTCTGACCCTGCGTGGACAGCAATGCAACTGACACATTCAAGGCCCAGAAAAGTAGTAAGGTCATCCTTAAAGCAGTCCAGTTGACATCAGTGGTTAAACCGTAATTTTATGAAGAATACCAGAATACTTTGTGTGCAAAGAAATAAGACCAATTCTTTCTTTAGTGTTGAATAAAATCAATATTTTTGTTTTCTTTGCACACAAAGAGTATTCACATAGCTTCATAAAATTGAGGTTAAATGTCACATGGACTATTTTATCAATGTGCTTACAATCTTTTTGGGCCTTGAACGTGGTAGTTGCATTGCTGTCTATATACAAGGTCAGAAAGCTCTCAGATTTCATCAAAAAATATGTTAATTTGTGTTGTGAATGAACAAAGGTCTTATGGGTCTGGAATGACATGAGGTTGAGTAATTAATAACAAAATTTTCATTTTTAAGTGAACTATCCCTTTAAATCAAAATTTTCATCATTATTAGACTTTTTAAAATAGTTTAAAAAAGGCTCAAAAATAAAGACAAAAATGATAGACAAAAATGAGAGCATGTGAGATAAAGAATCCAGGTAGTAAAAATATTTAACATAACTGCTTCACTGCTTATTCATATTTTAAAAAAGGCTAAATCAAAGTCATGCGGTGCAACCAGAAAAGTCATGTGGCGCAACCAACATGCAAAAAAAAGGCAGAAAATGATATCATGGAGACCTTGCAGACCCTCATGACTGTGTCAAGGTCAATAAGACCATAGATATGTATACATGAGAGGCCTCATTAAAGAGAGAGTTTACACAAAAATGACGATTCTGTCATTAATTACTTACCCTCATGTTGTTACAAACCTATAAAACCTTCGTTCATCTTCAGAACACAAATTAAGATATTTTTGATGAAATCTGAGAGCTTTCTGACCCTGTATAGACAGCAACACAACTGACACATTCAAGGCCCAGAAAAGTAGTAAGGTCATCCTTAAAATAATCCATTTGACATCACTGGTTAAACCATAATTTTATGAACAATGCAAGAATACTTATACTTCAAAAATAATGGCTTCTGCTTCAGTATCTGCTAGATTTATAACATATATTTAATGTTACAGACTAATTTGGTTTGGATTAAAAAATGTAGTAAAATATATAATAAGGAAAATAATTATTAACACTCCGGTCAACACTGACAACATAGAATCCAACAGAATCACAAAGAACTGTTTGGCAACAGCCAAAGTGCACCAGCTCAGTACAATTCAGTTAGTATACATGAAGCTCACACATGTGCACTGCTAAAATGTTGTTGAATTGGACCATAAATGATATTAGAAGAGACTTTGTTCTCTGGGCACGTGTTTGGTAGAGGCTACATTATTATTTAATAATCTCATAAGATTACAAAACAACTTTACAAAAACAGAAAACTTTTTTTGGTATTTTTGGTTAAATAAAATGGTACTCAGATTGAGGATGTTCCAAAATTTTTGACAAAGCAATGTTTGGTCAGTATTACCTCATTTTTAGGGAGAGTGATTATCCCCAAGCCATAGTTAATGAATGTATGTCTAGTTAAAAGTACAAACAGTCATGATTACATGGCATAATTACAGTTGCATATACAGGTCTGTATATTTTCTGAGATATAGATGGATTAAAACAAACGCCTTAGATATCATGTAGCATCTACTGTTCACAGTTCACTATGCAAAAAGCGCATGCTTCTGCAGAATGAACATGTTTTCTATCTAATCAGGCTAAGATAAGGTGGTGTAGGTTTCAAGTGTGAAAGTTTCCGACATTGATTCTGAAGACAACCCCCCCCCCTTCTCTTTTTGGGACTTTGCTCCCCATATGGAGACATTAAAATTCTATCAGCGAGTGTGTGAATGGATCAGACGAGTATTGGAAAGGGCAGGATACACATTAACACAAAGCCAGGGACATTAATAAGTCCAAAGCTGTCCAGAGCTTCATTGCATAAGCAGCGGACCTGTGGAGCTCTCACTTCAAAACACTGGAGAACATCTGCAGTACTGTTCTGGGTCTGTTTGCATGGACATTAAGGACTGAATTTTCATTGTGAGGACAGATTTATGCAGTGGACTTGATCTG
This sequence comes from Labeo calbasu, assembly GCA_019740295.1. NCBI lineage: Eukaryota > Metazoa > Chordata > Actinopteri > Cypriniformes > Cyprinidae > Labeo > Labeo calbasu. Next base: position 47,969 of record JAHKKF010514344.1, on the reverse strand, counting down.
AACGGTGAAAAATTTGATAAAGTTTCAGGATCACATTTAAGCTGAGAGAGGATTCAAAATGGAAGAAAAGATGCAAGACAGAGATCTCAGGAAAAGGGTGCCTTATAACATACAGAGAGATGTACTGGACGAACTCGGTGTCGACCAAGTTGCTCAGAAATCAGATGTCAAGATTTCAGCGAAAGAAAAAGTCAAAGATGCTGTCAGGTGTGTCATTATGGCCTTTACTTGATGTTTGAGAACTTAATGTTGTTGTTGTTTTTCATTTGTATCAGCAGATTAATTGAAAAGCAAAATCTCTGTTTTGTCCTCATTTGGCTTTAATGTGAAAAAAAAGTGTAGAAATGACAAATTTCACTTGTCTCTGGCTAGTAAACTTTACAAATAGTTTCAAAGAAATGGCAAATAACACTGAATGTGAAATTCTAAGTAGAAATTTTCTTGTAAAACATTTTCCAATTATCTTGAACTTAACAACATGAACTCCACAATTATGTAAAACCTAATGATCATGTGTTCAGCATGAACTGAGAATGATCCAAATAGCATCTTGTGCTTTAATGGATGCAACATCTTATAAAAAGGCAGTTATAGTTCTTCTCCGTGTTTCATAATTTTCTTTTTTTTTTCTTTGTTCATCAGGTGTACAGGCCCGAGGTTTAAGAGCTGTTTCTTCTCATTTGTTCCAGTCTTTTTATGGCTGCCACGATACCCGTTTCGAGAAAACGCTATTGGAGATCTAATATCAGGAATCAGTGTGGGAATCATGCACCTGCCACAAGGTCCAACACAAACACTGTATTACCAAAACACACAAATTAGCCTACGTAAGACAGACCTAAACAAATACACAACCAAACATGCACATGTAACATAGAGTGTGTTTTGTATAGGTATGGCATATGCTTTGCTGGCTGCAGTCCCTCCTGTTTTTGGTCTGTATTCTTCCTTCTACCCCATTCTCATCTACTTCATATTTGGAACATCCAAACACATCTCTGTGGGTAAGTACACACACCACCCTTTGATTTCTATTCCCTGTGCCTATTTCTTAAAGGCATAGTTGGCGAAAAATTTAAATCATGTCATTTACTCACCCTCATTTTATTCTAAACTTATATGCTGTTTTTATGGAACACAATAAATAGATGAATAAATAAATAAATAAATATAAAGTCAGTGTAAAGCAAACGTAAATATGTGTTCTGCGTTTGTCAAACCATAGAAAAATGTTATTAACCACCCAGCCAAATTTGAATGATTAAAAAAAGCCGCCAAGTAAATAAAAAAAATTCTCTGCTTTCAAACGCTGGGGGCGTGTCTACGCTGAAACCACGCCCACTTAAGTGGATGACCCAGCTGTAAATTGTCGCAACCAGGTAACGTTAATATGCATTTACTTGACAAATACATAGCTAGCTAGCAAACTGTTGGCTGTAGCAACTAACAGTAATGATAGTAACTCGGTTTGAGCCGGAAAACAACTGATGCTAATTAGTCCGCGGTTGTGCAGTAAAATTCACTTCAAAGATTCACTTTTCATTCATAAAGACGACGTAAAAAAAACGTCTTTTCATGGAAAACAACGACTTTTTACGAGAAGATGGCAGTAGAGGATCACTCATTGGCTGCAGCTGCCATTTGAACTCCCTAGTTTTTTCAAGTCTTGCTTTTCGATTTTTTATAAAATTACTAATATAACAAATTTGAGTACTTTTACCACACTGAAGTATATAGTATAGCAAAAAGTCATTAAAATAAATAAATAAATAAATAAGCTCAGATACAAACAGCCTATAGGGGTGAATTATTTAAATACTTATACATATATATATATATATATATATAGTTCACTGCAAATTAAGTTAAATATTAATGCTCTAAGAATTAAATAATGCAAGCAATATGAATCAATATGAATCTGAAATATTTTAGATCTAATTTATTAACTACATCTTTTAAGTTTTATCTTGAACTGTAAAAGCTATTAAATAGCCTATATTCAGCCAACACAAACTTGTTACTGCTGTAATTTTGTTACTCTGAATTTAGTATGAATTATTTAATGCACAGCTTGATTTTTGCAATAAATGATATACATTTCAGTATTTTTGCACATAAAATTGTTGTATGACTTGAAATATAAATCAGTATAGTTGTATGGACTACTGTTGTGATGTTTGTATACAGCTTTTTTGAGTGATTGACAGCCTGTCCTCGCAATTTACTTTGTTGTTACAGAATGAGTGAGAAAATAATGATAGATTTTTCAATTTTGATAGTCAAATTGTCATATTTTCTAACCTCTCTGCCTATAGGTACGTATGCAGTTATGAGCGTTATGATTGGCAGCGTGACAGAGCGTTTGGCTCCAGACTCGGACTTCATGTTACCAGGCAATGACACCAACAGCACCATCATAGACATTGCCAGTCGTGATGCTGAGAGGGTCAAGATTGCAGCCACCGTGACTTTCTTATCCGGCATTTTCCAGGTAGGATTATTTCGAAGTGTATGTGGCTTTGAAGTTGTGTATGTGACTAAGCATTTGGTGTCTGTGTGCGTAGTTGCTCCTCGGCTTGGTTCGTTTCGGTTTCGTGGTGACATATCTCTCAGAGCCATTGGTGAGAGCTTATACAACAGGGGCCGCCATTCACGTTATAGTCTCCCAGCTCAAATATTCCTTTGGCATCAGTCCACAGCGGTACAGTGGACCTTTGTCTCTTATATATGTAAGTATGAACACACGCACACAGTCCTAAACATTTATTAGGACTATCCTGAACTGATAGGCAAAAGGCCACAGGCAAGGACAAATAATCACACCTATGTGTAATTTGTGTTTAGTGTCCCCTAGTGGTTGGGGTTATGATTTGCACTAGGCAAGCTGCAGATGATTTAATACAGTTTTCTCTATTTTTTTCTTTCTCTTTCCAGACGGTCATACATATTTGCGCATTGCTTGGAAAGACTAATATTGGTACTTTGGTAGTTAGCATTGTAACCATCGTAGGTCTGATCATTGCAAAGGAACTTAGTGCCTTGGCAGCACGTAAAATCCCTGTTCCGATTCCTGTTGAGCTGATCACTGTGAGTTACTTACTTACACGTTTACATACACTTTTACTGTGGACATACATAAACTTATGCATAATCATTTTTAAAACATTTTTTACTTACAATAAAATGTAGTTTTTTTATTCTATCAAAACCTGTTTCCACCACTGAATAAAAAATAAAACAGGTAATTGCAACTTTTTATCTCACAGTTCTGATTTTTTTCTCGCAACTTCACATCTCGCAATTCTAACTTTTTTTTTCTCAAAATTGATACAAACTCGTAATTCTGAGTTTTTCACCTAATTGTGAGTTTATATCCTACAATTCTGACTTTAGAACTCGCAATTGCGAGTTTATATCATGCAATTTAAAAAAAAAAAGTCAGAATTGCCTGTTTATATCTTGCAGTTCTGACTTTATTTCTTACGATTGTCAGTTTATATCATGCAATTCTTAAAAAAAAGTCAGAATTGCCTGTTTATATCTAGCAATTCTAACTTCATTTCTCACAATTGCGAGTTTATATCATGCAATTCTTAAAAAAAGTCAGAATTGCCTGTTTATATCTAGCAATTCTTACTCTTATTGTAATAGCGAGTTTATATCCTACAATTCTGATATTATAACTCGGAATTGTGAGTTTTTATCATGCAATTCAAAAAAAAAAAAACTGTCAAAATTGCCTGTTTACATCTTGCAGTTCTGACTATATTCCTCACAGCTGCAGATTTATTTCTCACAATTCTGAGAAAAAAAGTGTGTGAATTACAAGATGTAAACTGGCAATTGCAAGAAAAAAAAGTCAAGAATTGTGAGATTAAAAAGTCTTTTTTTTTATTCAGTGGCGGAAACAGGCTTCCATAAGTTTTGTTTGCACTTTCTGTCTTGAGGTAATGTAACATATTGCTTCTTAAATCTTTCATCTTGTTTGTGTGTATAGATTATTATTGCTACTGTGGTATCGTGGCAGATGGATTTGAAGACAGAATACGGTGTTGAAGTGGTTGGACAGATCCCATCAGGGTGAGTCGGACACACAACTATGAAACACAAATACTGTACAGCACTAGCATAGTATGTATATAACATGGTCATGGTTACAGCTACAAAACACAACCACAGCATCATAGTACATCTTCAAGCTCAAATAATCATCTGAATCTCAATTCCACATTTTAGTCTGCAGGCTCCTGTGGCGCCAGCTGTCTCACTGTTGGGTTCAATGATCGGTGATGCTTTTGCACTGGCTGTTGTTGGTTATGGTATTGCTATCTCACTGGGTCGAATTTTCGCCCTCAAATATGCCTACAAAGTCGATAGTAACCAGGTATGAGACTCTAAATGCCTGAATGTGTATATACAGTTTGAAAGCACACATTAAATTGATCAATAGTGACAGTGATGCAATTTGTTCTTTGCTAAGTTGCCGAATGTCATTGATCCAAGCCATATTGTTTTGCACAGAATTTCAAAAGTTTGGAACATTTTTTTTGTTTGAACAACTTATATTTTCTCCTACTGTCTGCTGTCTGGATCAGGAGCTCATAGCGTTGGGTCTGTCAAACTCCATCGGAGGCTTATTCAACTGCTTTGCTATCAGCTGCTCTATGTCTCGCAGCATGGTGCAGGTCAGCACAGGGGGGAAGTCACAGGTGAGAACTGACATCATTTTCACCATTCCGTTCATAACTTCATTTTCACCATTCTTTCGCTGGCTTGTTCTGAATAGATAAATGGTGAGTTTTTTTGGGTGAAAGTTCAAATCTCTCTGTTATTCTCTTTCAGGTGGCTGGAGCCATTTCTGCTCTAGTAATTTTGGTGATCTTGTTAAAGATTGGAGAACTTTTTGAGGAGCTGCCAAAGGTTAGTACCCTGTATCTGCCCTTGCGTGGGCCTGGTGTTTTGTTCCAGAACAAAAATTGACAGATGTACTCACCCCCTTGTCATCCGAGATGTTAATGTCTTTCTTTCTTCAGCCGTAAAGAAATTATGTTTTTGAGGGAAACATTTTCATTAAATGCGGTTTCAAACGATCCCAAATGCGGTTGTAAACGATCCCAACTGACGAATATAGCGAAACGATTGGTTATTTTCATTTAAAAAAATACAATTTAAATACTTTTTAATCTCAGGCGCTCTCTATGAACTCTGTGTATTCTGGTTCAAGACAGGGTATGCTGAGAAACTCCAATCGTATTTTCTCCCTCAACTTCAAAAATCATTTCAAAATCATCCTACATCGCTGCAAAATTACCAACCCAGTCTTTGCAAAGTGAACATGCAAAGAAGATCAAACACCCTTAACAAAAAAGGTAAAACGGGGATATAGGACGATTTTGAAGTTGAGCGAAAACATGAGATGGGAGTTTTTCGACATACCCTAACTGTCATGAACCAGAATACACAGAGTTCATGGAGAGCAAGACAAGACGAGCATTTGAGATTAAACAGTGTTTAAATAGTTGGGTTTTTTTTTTTATGAAAATAACTGATCGTTTCGCTAGATAAGTCCCTTCTTCTTCGGCTGGGATCGTTTAAAGCCACATTTAAACTGCATTTTGGAAGTTCAAACTCTGGGCACCATACCAGTCCCTAATATGGAGAAAAATCCTGAAATGTTTCCCTCAAAAAGCATAATTTTTTACGGCTGAAGAAAGACATGAACATCTTGGATGACAAGGGGTGAGTACATTATCTGTCAATTTTTGTTCTTTAATATTCATAAGTTTCTGTGCTTAATTCATGTGTCCATTTACAAAGATATATATAGACATATTGTACATGTGTGTGCTGGTTTCTTCAGGCTGTGCTGGCTGCTATAATCTATGTAAACCTGCATGGCATGATGAAGCAGTTTGGAGACATACCCTCTCTTTGGAGGACCAACAAAGTGGATATGGTAAGAGAGAATGAAAAGGAGGGGGTTTCATGAGAAAGCTTATGCAACACATTAAAAATAGACTTATACATAGCCAAAATATGACTGAGAGCGAGGAGACTGAATAGAGTGACACAGAACAGGTACAAAGGAAAGATCTGAATCTGACAGTTTATTGTCTCTGTTGATTGTGTGTTTTTTAGGTGGTGTGGGTGATGACTCTCATCTTGACAGTGTTGCTTAATCCTGATCTGGGACTGGCTGCTTCTATCGCCTTTTCCATCCTCACTGTCATCTTCAGAACTCAATTGTGAGTAACAGAAACCGCATACACTAAGCTAAATAATAGGACTATAGGCCCTATAGGACTAAACCCATACATATGCACCGTTTACATACTTCGGTGAGAATGTAAAACTGGTTCTGTATACGGTCTGCATATTTTACTTTACACTGAAAATTCCAAGAGATTTTCAGTGATGAATGTCATATTGGATTTCCTTTTGAGCTCCCTTAGATTGGCCATATGCACCATTGGCTCAGTGGCTGAAATTCCTGTTCTTGACAGCATCATATAAACAGTTTGCATAAGAATTCACCATCTGTCCCTCCTTGTGTTGACTCCTTTCTTCTTCTCTACCTGTTTTTTCTCTTTACAACAGACCAAAATACTCTATTCTTGGCCAGGTTCCTGGCACTGACATCTATAAACCAGTAGAGGACTACAATCAGGTGACCATGACCATAACAACAACACCACCCACACCAACAATTTATGCAACTATGTTCACTGTATTCAACTGATTTTTTAAGTTTTATGTTCTAGTTACATTACCAGTCAAAAGTATTTGAACAGTAAGATTTTTAATGTTTTTTTTTTTTTCTTTCTCTTCTGCTCACCAAGCAGTAATATTGGGAAATATTTTTACTATTTAAGAAAACTGCTTTCTATTTGAATATATTTTAAAATGTAATTCCTGTGATCAAAGCTACATTTTCAGCATCATTACTTGTCTTTCGTGTCACATGATCCTTCAGAAATCATTGTAATATGCTGATTTGCTGTTCAAGAAACGTTTTTATTGTTATTATTATTATTATTATCAGTAGTTAAAACAGTCGAGTACATTTTTTCAGGATTTTTTTTTGGATAAATAGAAATATCCAAAAATCAGCATTTATCTGAAATAATAAGCTTTTGTAACATTACATACCATACCATTCAAAAGCTTGGAGTCAGTAAAATTTTAGAAAAATGAATGATAGAAATTAATATACATTTATTTAGCAAGGATGTTTTAAAATCAAAAGTGATGATAAAGACATTTATAAGATTACAAAAGATTTCTATTTTAGATAAATGCTGTTCTTCTGAACTTTCTATTCATCAAGGAAACCTGAAAAAAAACTAAACTCAGCTGTTTTTCTACATAATAATAATAAATGTTTTTGAGCAGCAAATCAGAATATTAAAATGATTTCTGAAGGATCATGTGACTGGAGTAATGATGCTAAAAATGTAGCTTTGAAATCACAGGAATAAATAACATTTTAAAATATATTTAAATAAAAAACAGTTCTTTTAAAGGGCAAAAATATTTCAAAATTTTACTGTTATATTTTGGATCAAGTACATGCAGGCTTGGTGAGCAAAAGAGACTTCTTTCAAAAAAAATTTCTAAAAATCTTACTGTTCAAAAACCTTTCAACTGGTAGTGTATGTTTCACACATCAGAGGTCTTACTATGTTGACTGAGTTGAATCGAAATGCATAATTTAACTTTAAATTTCTGTTGCGCTCTATGTCCTTTTGAAACAGCCTGTCACTCATGATTAAAAACCTGAATTACAGCATACTTCCAGAATCACCTTTCACACTAACGTATCTTAGATAATCTAATCGGTCTGTCACATAGTTTTGCAAGGGCATGACGTGTGTTTTACATGTTTTTACATGTGTTTGTTACTATTTGATTTGCACTTCTGCAGTGCGTTTAAATGAATGGGTGTTTCAGTTTAATTTACTGTGTAACATGATGATGCTGTAAGCGAGACATAGTTATGAATAGTATTTGTAAAGTACCTAATGTGTGTTATGTGTGCAGGTGATCACACAAAAAGTTGGTTTGTTGTAGTGCTTTTGAAATTGCATACTTAAATAGGTCACTTAAAAATGAAAATTCTGTCATTAATTACTCACATTCATGTCTTTACAAATTTGTAAGACCGTTGTTCGTCTTTAGAACACAAATTAATATATTTTTGATGAAAAATGACACGTTCAAGGCTCAGAAACGTAGTAAGGACATTGTTAAAATAGTCCATGTGACTTCAACTGCAATGTTATGAAGCTACGAGAATACTTTTTGTTCACAAATTGTTGAATAAAGTTATTTTTGTTTTTTTTGCACGCAAAAAGTATTCTCATAGCTTTATAACATAAAAAAATGTGACCGCATATTGGTTTACAAAGTTTGTGCAATCATTTTCTGTTAACTTATGATTTCTTTGTACTTTTTACACACTTACAGGTGAACGAGATCCCTGGTATAATGATTTTCCGTTCATCTGCAACATTGTACTTTGCCAACGCTGAAATGTACATTGATGCGCTCTATGACAAGGTAGACGCACACAAACACCATACACACATATACTCATTCACACACATTTTCATAAAGAGCAAATACTAGTGTTGGGTTCGAGTCCACCTAAGTCGAGTCCGAGTCAAGTCCGAGTCCAAAATGGGCCGAGTCGGACTCAAGTCCGGGTCCCAAAGGGCCGAGTCCGAGTCCAAGGAAACACTACTGTTTGTCAGTATCTTAACATTGTTTTAACCAAGGGGTGCCCAAAATCGGTCCTGGAGGGAGGTGTCCTACAGAGTTTAGTTCCAGCTCCAATTAGACACACCTGAACCAGCTAATCAAGCTCTTACTAGGCACACTAGAAACCCCCTGGCAGGTGTGTTGAGGCAAGTTGGAGCTAAACCAAGGACCAGGACCGAGTTTCGGCACCCCTGTTTTTAACCTTTACAACTGGAAAGGAACACAGACATAAAAATGCACTATCCAGACTTAATTTTTTATAATTCATGAATGAAAACATTTTGTAATATGATTTTGATATACATTTTCTGTGGTAATGCAATGTCTGATTTTAAAATGCCTTTCAAAGGATGAATTTTGAGATTTTAAGTTTTGAACTGTTATATGATTTCTAAAGCGTGATAGGGAAAAAAAATATGGTAAAATATCTATTTAGGAGTCTTAGCCCTTTCCGACGATGTATAGTTTGTCATGATTAGATTAGGATTTATTAGTAATATGATGAAGTAAACTTCCCACTGAGCGGACGGTGACAATAAAAGGGTTAAGAGCAGAAAATGCACCTCTTTTAACCCATTAAAAGAGGCGCGTTCGCGTTCTCTGAGTTCTGTGTACCCCAACTCTAGCAAATACAAGACATTACTCACAACAGTCAATTATCCCGAACTATTATAAACATTCACTGTGTGATTAGCCCAAACAATCTACATACAACACGTGCATAGGTCAGGACATTCATGCACTAAAATGAAATGTTTATGTTTGCAGACTGGGGTCGACGTGGCTAAACTTCTCTCGCACAAGAAAAAACTAGAAGCCAAGAGACTCCGAAAAGAAAAGAAAGCTGCAAAGAAAGCAAAGAAAGAGGCCAAGAAAAAAGCGAAAGAAGCGGCAAGAGCTATGGTATGCATTTCAAGAGACTGTGTGTATGCATAAGTGAGAAAATAAGTATTTGCATATATTCTGACTGAGTCAGCCTTCTCTGCTTTTTAACCAGGGGGAGGAACAACAGAATTCAGACACCGATGAAAGTGGGGAAGAAGCAGAGGCAAATGGGCATGTGCAAAAGTTGTCAGAACAAAACGATGTGACTACTGTGGAGGTGGGGCCTGACCCTGACACCAAGCTCCCAGGGGCGATCATTCTTGACCTGAGCCCTGTCAACTTCCTGGATACAGTTGGCGTGAAGACTCTACGCAATGTGAGACACAATCTGTACTCGGTAGTGACTTCTTAAACACGTAACATGTTTTAACCTTGTTAAAACCTTTTGTTTAACGACAGATCTATAAAGATTACGGAGAGGCTGGTGTACAGGTGTATTTAAGTGGCTGCCAGAGTGAGTGACCAATACATATACAAACAGTTTTGACTACGATTTAACTTTAGAATCCCATCTGAGACAAACTAGTTTGTCATCACTATTTGTAATCTCTCTCTCTCTCTTATTCAGGAGGTGTTGTGGAGAGTATGGAGAAGGGCGATTTCTTCAACGAGAAAGTAACTAAATCGATTCTCTTTTCATCGGTACATGATGCTGTTCTTTACTACCAACAAGGAAACAGCGAGGAGGTACAGTATGTCCTTATCTCACATACACGCGTATCGGAGGTTTCCTAATCTTGATCAAACATGTGTTGAGTGTTGGTGGCTCAAACAGTATTTTGAAATAAACAAGCATTATTAAACACAATTTCTTGACTTTCTGCTTTTACAGGTTATGCAGGGAACACATTTTTAAATCCAAACGCCAAACGTTATACGGAACACTCCGGAGAACAGAGCTGGATTGTTACTTATTGTGCATTTCATCATGGGGAAGAATAAGCTAAGGAAGGTGTTTTGATGAATCATTCGGGTTTTTTTAAATAATAAACAAAGACTCTTTTGAACGTGAAATATGTGAAAATAGATCTGCCATAGAATGTTATTGTGGAAGACAAGGCAAATGTAAATCAAATGTTTTAATGAAATTTCAGTTTGTTGTGAAACATCTTATGACAGGTTATTCCAAGTTGTGACACTGTAGATTTCTAGTATTACATATGAATGTAAACCCGGTTTTCACAATATAACCAGACTCCTGGTTATAGTTCCTATTTTAGCAAATATACACTGCCGTTCAAAGGTTTGGGGTCAGTATTTTTGTTACAAAAGATTTCTTTCAAATAAAAGCTGTTGTTCCTCTATTCATCGGAGAATCAGTACTGTTTTTACTGTATTTGTCATCCAAAAAACATTTTTAAAATTCCTTACGACCCCAAACATTTAACCCCTTAACTGTCACCATCCCACTAGCAGGACGTCTTCACTAAATTAATTCTAATCATTACAAACTATGTATCGTTGGAAAGGTCTCCTAAATAGATATTTTGTTACAAATTATGTAGGAACAGTAATAAATTTACAAGAAGAGTGCACCTCAAAACATCTACGGCATAACAGGAGGCTTTCTACATCATAACAGAAGTACAATACCTTTTCTTTACAGTAAATCTTTTTTATAGTTTCTTTTTTTAAATGATTTTACTTAATAATTTGCTGATTGTCTCCTTTAAAAAGAGACCAACTTTAAGTCTGTATTCAAAAGCGTTCATGAATTGTAACAATTTAAGTTTGGATAGTCAGCTTTAATGTTTATGTTTAACAATAGGGGGTGCCGGTTAAGGGGCTAAATGGTGGTGTAATTATCATTTTAAAAATATATATTTTAGTATGTATGTATAAGCTATGTATGCTGTTTGTTAACTTTGTACACTTGTGTATTTAGAATCTTTCTAACTTAAATAAACAGTCATTTTCTTATTCCTGTGGTGAAATTGTTAGTAAATTATCTGCCATGTTACACATTTTTCATTATCTGTGAAAATATTTAACCCAAAAACAGGTTATTCCTCTTTTTTTATGTTAAGTCACAAGTGCTGATAAGCATATTTAAAAATAAATTACGTAGTTCATTTTCATCGGATGGGTGCTGTTTTCCTGTATCAAGACACATTTACAGAGTTCAAAAATAGTGATTTTATGTAAATGGTAATCCTATAATAAGTTTCAGAGAAACCGGCAATTCCAGCATAATATCAACAGGAAAAGATCATCTCGAACCTGCCCAACTACTATCCGCATATTGTTTCAAGGACAGATGATACCTTTCCTGTGACAAAAGCACAAGTGGTGTGCAATTGTCTTGACAATTGACTGTCAACATAAAAGGTGAATAATATGTTAAAAACATTTCACCATATCAAACAAGGACTGGAAAACAACTCCAGTACTGCAAGAGAGCAGCAATAGTCTCATACCTTAAGCTCTTAGTCTTTTTGGAAGACAGTCGACATACTAAGATGAATGAGTTTAATCAATCCCATTCAGCTGAAGTGAATGTGAAAGCACTGAGAGAGAGAGAGAGAGAGAGAGAGAGAGAGAGAGAGAGAGAGAGAGTTTCGTGTGTGTGTGTGTGTGTGTGTGCGTGTGTGTGTGTGTGTGTGTGTGTGTGTGTGTGTCGGCGGTTTCTCACACAGCTCCCCTTTCATTCTTTCTCCACCCATCAGGCTGCGCTCAGCATCTGTGTGTGAGCGGATCAGAGTTGAGCCCAGTGCGGGAAACAGCAGCAGGCTGAGCGCCGCTGTCAACGACCGGCTCCAATACCGGACCACTGACTGGAAAAGTTGACTTGATTTCTGTCTCCAGCATTCAGTCTGTAACAGGTTCAGGTAGGTGGTTGGTTGGATTTGTTGTTGTTTAATATCTAGTAAATATGATTCTGTATCAGCTAAATATTGGGGAGTCACCTTTGCCAAGCACTATTTAATGCAGAAATAATCTAAGCCAGACGCAAACGAGTCACGAGAATTCACATTCCTTAAATGAACTGCGTGTTTACATGTTGAAGATAGAAAAAAGATTTGTCTTTTTTTTTATAATTAAATAGTTCTTCAAGCTTTAAGGTATGATCATTTATCGTTGTTATGCATACAAATATAATAAATAACAGAAAGATTATCGATAGACATATCGATCACAGCAGATAATCAGTTTGTTGACATTTATTATGGAGGCTGGCACCAGCTGAGAAATGCATAGTATTTTGAAGAAGCAAAATAAAAAAAAATTTTAAAAATACAAATAAAAAATAAAACCATTCACATTGCACGAATAAATAATAATAAACGGCATTTATAATTGTTATTAATTATCAGACTAGACTAACTTAAATACTGTCAAATAAAAAAAAAAGACTGTGACGTTGAGTAAATTTAACGGTATTATTAATAATAAAGTATTCGCAATTTACATGCTTTCACTGTTGTTATAGCGTAATACTGTTTAGTTATTATTGTGTAAAATTATGTATTTTGCATGTGCAAACATAATATTCTGTTTCTGTCGTAAACAAAAACCGTACTGGTCGAGAACTGTGTAAGATGCAACGCATGAAAACATCTGAACGCGTGTCCTTTTTAAGTGGTGAGAGAATGACAGTCTAAATAAATCAGTGCTGGCCTCGATTCTCTACCGACCCAAATAAATAGACTGAGCTCAAATTAATTGGCAGGTCGATGCATTGGCAGTTTCTCTCACTGTCTCCCTCTTGGCATGCTGTCAGTCACAAACAGTCCCGCAGTGGACGCGCTATTTTTGTTTCTGTCTATAGGAAACTGCTCGACGCGCTGACAAAAGACTCTCTTTGAATCGTCGGTCCTTTTAAATGCGCGCGCGTGCTTGTGTAAATGCTACTAAGGGGTCAGGACAGTCCGTGTTATCTCTCCGGTCCTTCTGACGTAAGCGGCTGTCATTAAAAACATTCTGCCGGTCGCTGTTCTGCGCGCTGCACTGTGAGCTGCACCAGATGAATGAAATTCCCGGAATGCATATGCTAGCCACCTGCCTGTTAGTCGCTGCTGTTTCATACTGGTACAGCAGCGAGCTTCTGACAGCGCTGCGTCTGTTTGTTTCAGACTCAGCCCTCGACGGGGACATGCCGGAACCCGAGGGGAATCGTCGGTCACCGCAAGGTGTCCCTTACACCGACCTGCCGCACATCGTCAACGCCGACGGACTGCACTTGTTCTGCCGCTACTGGGAGCCTGACAGTCCTGCAAAGTAAGTGCGATGCATTCATATGCAAAACAGACACGGGTCAGGCCTCTTGGGATAAAGCTAAAGATCCTCCCGTTACAGCCTCCGGTAGAGCAGGACGAGAGGCTGATAAGCGTTACAGATGTTTCCTTACGGAGCGTATTTTTAGCCCACTTACAAGAACCTGCCCTTCTTTCCGGTACCTTAACGGTTAATTTTAAAGCGCGACACGCATTCATTACTACAAACGGGCTATAACAATGGAGGTTTATATTTCCAGTAAACATTTACAGTCGGTTAATGTGCGGTTTTCCGCGAGGTTCTCTTTAATCTCTTTTGCAAACTGTTGGCCCATCACATGATGTTTTAGCTGGTGAGTGAGGAAATAGATGAAGGAAGTTTCTTGTAAAACCCTGTTTTTAAAGGTGCAGGTTGGAATATATAAATGTACTGATAAATACATTTTAAATATTCCACACATAAAATAACTCAGTATGTTTTAATGTTTCATTACAAATAAAAGTATAATAATAAAAACGCTGTTGCAAATGCGTCTTTGACTGCTGTCATGAACAAGTGAGCAGTGTTGGGGGTAACGCATTACAAGTAACGCGGGTTATGTAATCAGATTACTTTTTCAAGTAACTAGTGAAGTAACATTTTTTAATTTGAAAGAAAATATCTGAGTTGCAAGTAGTGCAAGATATGTAATCAGATTACTTTTTTCAAGTAACTAGTAAAGTAATGCATTATTTTTTAATTTAAAAGACAATATCTGATTTACAAGTAACACGGGTTACGTAATCAGATTACTTTTTTAAGTAACTAGTGAAGTAACATTTTTTTAGAAGAAAATATCTGAGTTACAAGTAATGCAAGTTATGTAATTAGATTACTTTTTCAAGTAACTAGTTAAAGTAATGCATTATTTTTAATTTAAAAGACAATATCTGATTTACAAGTAATGCAAGATACGTAAGCAGATTACGTTTTTCAAGTAACTAGTAAGTAATGCATTATTTTTAAATTTGAAAGAAAATATCTGAGTTACTTTTTCAAATAATTCCCACTGATTGACTGACAGCTCTCTTGTCCCCATGTTGTGAGAAATCAGAACTAAGTGCAGAGGCGTTGTGTGCACTGTGTAAACATGATGTTACTGTGGTTCAAGACTAAATGTGAACATTCATTAATTCATCTCACTTGCACAAAGACAGATTTAGTATTCGTCAAAATGATTAAAAACAGTTAAATGCAAATTAATTAAAATGTAAAAAACACAAATATCCCTTATGTATTTAATCTTGTTTTATTAACCAATGTCTTTGCTACTGACCTTCGATGATCCCATTCAACAATACTAATAAGCAAAAATTAGTTTCCTTCAGCCTGAGGTTTACTCATTTTACTTTTGGTGTGAAAGGGCTTTTACATTTGCCAACCACAGAACTTTTTATATTACAAACAAACAAGCAAGCCCTTCCCAAATTTAAAAAGTAATGCAGAAGTAACATAACACATTACTTTTCATTAAAAGTAATGTAATTAGTTACTTTTTTAAGGAGTAACGAAATATTGCATTGCGATACTTTTAAAAGTAACTTTCCCCAACACTGCAAGTGAGTAATGTTTCCAATTTGTTTCATGAAAAAACACTTTACAAACACTGAAAGTGATAACTTGTCTTGCAATTCTGTATGTGAAGTGCACTGAAGGATGAAGGATGTGACCTGAAACCCGATTTGAAATCCTTGTTTGGATGCATTGAGTCTTTCTAAGCGATTCTTTAAAAGATCTGGCTCATATGAGCCATCTGTTCATGAATCACGCTGGACACACTGTTTACCATTGATATGTTGTGCTGGAGACACTAAAAATGAACAACACTTTGGAAAAACAACAATATAATGATGCAAACAGATGTGAAATTATGATTCCAGACATACAAATCTAGAAAATCTGTTTTATTTTACACAGAGCTGGTCTGCTCCTCATGGGTGCCGCCCTGTTGACATCACATGTTGTGCAGATTAACAGACTTATTAATAATAATAGGTTTACTTCACAGAGAATTTATATCTTACAGGCAGTGCCTGCTTTTACTCACAATGTATGAAGTAATATAAATCCAGTTTCTTATAAACACTACCTTGTTAAATGACTATACCGTCCTGAATTACTCATCTGGTTGAAGTGAATGAAAAAGGGGCCCACTCACTATGTATGTGGTAAATGCTGAAGGGAATGTCTTAGTTTCCATGAGTCAAAAGCCCCTGCTCAAGGCCTCTTTATGTCCACTTATAGACACACACACACACACTCTCACAGAACAGATCTGCTACACTTTTCTACTATCGTGTCATCAGCTGTGGTTCTTCTGAGTAATTATAAAAATAGGTCATTTTTTTGAGCATGTGGGTTCATCAGATGCTTCCATGTATTGAACTTCACACATTGAGGCAGTGTTTGTGTGGGTGTCAAGATTGTCAAGCAGGTCAAACTCTCTATGCCTACTGTTACAGAGCTGTTGTTTTGCCTTCAACTATTCACCCTGAAGTGGCCATATAGTGCGGCCCAGGGGAGCATGCCGTTACCATGGTTACCACCTCTTCGCCTCTCTCAGACTAATTTGATCTCTAATGCTTGTCAACAACAGTGCATATGACAAGTATGTGTGTGTGTTCACGTGCATATATAAAAGACTAGATTGATAAACCACAAAGCCATGTGATCTTCCGTAAAAAAACCACAAATATTTTGTTTTGGGATGTGGAAGATGTAGCTTTTCCCATGTGACTGAACGGAAAAGATTTAATGCAGCAAGCGTGACGCTGATGCAGGCATGTTTATGTCAAACATCTAAAGGAACGCTACCAGGATCCCCTTGGCTGCACTCTATCATTCTGTTTATGGTGATATATTTAGTCTGCGTTTCATTGCTCGAAGCTTCCGTGGGTTTGTTTACTAGTTGTTTAGAAACATCTCAGGTTAGGTAGGTAGGACATGGAAATTACTGAATGCTATGCTTCATGCTAAAATAAACTGATCCATTATGCTTTTTGTATTATGTAACAACATCAGAATGAGGCCAAATAACCAATATTGGAATCACACCTGATAAAATTTATACACGTTTAGTGTAGACATTTTATATAGTCTAAATCGGGGGGTTTCAAACTACTTGATGGAAAAACCAACGTCCCCAAATATGATTCTTTTTCTTCCTAAAACATAAAGCTATCTGTATATTTTATGTATAAAAAGCTGTTTATACTGTGTGAGGAAAATATTAATATATAAAATAATCCAAAAGTATTATTATTAATAGAAATATGATTTTGTAATACAACAACAACAACAACAAAAAATCATTGGCTGTTTTTCACAGTGGTTCTGAGATTGTTTTCTAGATTTAGGCCTTTTTTTTAACTGTCAATACAATAAAAGTAATCTTCATAATTTCAGTCTTTTAAAAGCAAAATTAAATAGTAATGCTAGCTAATTTGGAAAATCTTTGCGTTAAACATATGTGACCCCGGACCACAAAACCATTTATGAGTCGCACAGGGATATTTGTAGCAATAGCCAACAATGAACTGTATGGGTCAAAATGATCAATTTTTCTTTTATGCCAAAACTCATTAGGATATTAAGTAAAGATCATGTTCCATGAAGATATTTGTAAATTTCCTATCGTAAATATATCAGAACTTTATTAGTAATGTGCATTGCTAAGAACAATTTTAAAGGCGATTTTCTCTTTTTTTTTGCACCCTCAGATTTCAGACTTTCAAATAGTTGTACATGGTATAACAACCATACATCAAAGGAAAGCTTATTTGTCCAGCTTTCAGATGACTTATAAATCTCAGTTTCAAAAAATAGACCCTTATGACTGTTTTTGTGGTCCAGGGTCACATATTTTATTAATAACTTAAATGAACATGTTACCATTGACAGCCCTAAAAGTACATTTTGTACAATATTTTTTCCTCTTAATTTGGTTGTGGACCTCTTTGCACTCACTTGTTTGACGTTTACACCAAACTAACCTTTGAAAGTAAACATAGTAAGGTTGTCTGTTGGAAGTTGAACTTCCACTTAAAGAATTTGCATGAAAGACGTGAGCAGCTGAAGCGGTGAACTGTTTACACTGAGTTCATCACTTCACTGCTTGGTTTAACATTTAACAGAACTACTCTACTTACAGCCCAGACATCATCTCACAATGTCCTATTACAGTCGCTTACATGCACATGTCCAGTGCTGATGCCACCAGATGCACCAAGCGAAACAGGAAGTGGGTGAAAGTTGAAAAGATCACAGTAGCCTATTGTATGACCCCAGTAATAATTGACAGATCGCTCAATAGATAATCTGGGCATTGAACCCGTGCAAAGTGAACTGAAACACACTCATACACAGTCTGATAAACTGGGTTATGCTGGTCAGTGTGGGTCATTCTCTTGCATCTAATGGCATTTGGAGAAGAATTCCTCTATCAAACATGGATATTTATACAGCTGTTAGTGCAGTGCCAAATTACACACACAAATTTGGCCCTCACAAGTATAGCCAAAATTGTACATGCGCACAGAATTTCATTATCTGTTTATCTCCGCTCTGCCCTTCATGCTTGTTACTTTGTAGTTTAACTACTTTAAATCTATTTCGGAATTCCAAAGATGTACACACACACAGTAGTCTCTCTGTCTGCCTCGCCAACTCCATTCCAAGAGTTCAAGGACAAAAGCTTTATGATCTAAGGATGCTCATAACCACAAACACTTCCATTTTATCTTACACCAAGTTACCAGGTCATAGTTTGGGACTGAGAGGCTTTATTTTTAGTAAATACATTTCTGAGTATGACCGAGAAATGGATAGAACGATTAGCAGATTCTCCAAATAGAAATAAAGATGCTTACTGTTAGTCCTCTGAGACCATGAGAGCCCATTATACATCTACAAAGACTCTTTTTGTTACTGATTAGAGGCTGCATTGAGGTCATAGCAAATCTGCACAAGTTTGGACCTAATAAAGCTATTCCACTTCTCTCTCTCTCTCATTCCTCTCTTTCTGCCTTTTTTTTCTGGGTTTTAGTGTGTATCCTGCTAATGAGCATATCTTGGTATTCTGGTGGGAGACTGTTTGTAGGATGTGTCTGTATTTCTCATGTGTTGGGAAACGGTTCTATACAATACTGGTTTAAAAATACCAGAAAGTAATGACTTTAGCTTCTGTTAACACTTATCGCCTGTGCATTTTCCACCCATGCAAACTGAAAACCTCCTGACAAAGTTTCCTGGACTGGTTTTGATGAGAAATCAGGTCCCCATTATGACTTCAAGCAATCCCATTGGCTCAGAGAACTTTTAATGGGTTATCTCTTTACCCTGATTACAAGTCCTACCACATCATGTTATAATATGTTAACAAAGGACTATTAATATAATATATTAATAAACAAGCATAGCATACAGATAACTGATTAGCCTGATACCTTTAACTTTTTCTTGCTGTAAGAACCATTTGTAAGGCAATTTGTACATTTTATGGGTGTGGCTTCCRGTCTCCTCTGCTGTACAAAACAGCTCGTTTTGCTGCTTTATCCACCTTATTTTTCCCATTAGAGTGGGTGCAGCCATTTGTAATTTTTTTTTGTGTCTGGCTTCCGGTTTCATCCACTTCCAGCTATTTTTAGTTGCACAAAAAGCTCGGTTTGCTGCTTGATATTGCAAACTGGTGTGTCTTACCATGTTATTTTAATGGATTATCTTAATTATGAACACACTGGTTTGTAGTGCAAACTGTTTTACCGTTTACTGCACTTCGATATTCTTCACATTATTTCTCTATGGCGGATTATAAACCGGACGTCTAACACATTACCAGAAAACAGCTTACTTCCGCATTGAAAAATAAGGTGGATATTACCATGTTATTTTAAAGGAGAAGTTAATTTCCAGAACAATAATTTACAGATAATGTACTCATCCCCTTGTCATCCAAGATGTTCGTGTTTTTCTTTCTTCAGCTGTAAAGAAGTTATGTTTTTTGAGGAAAACATTTCAGGATTTTTCTCCATATAGTGGACTTCAATGGTGCCCCCGATTTTAAACGTCCAAAATGCAGTTTAAATGCAGCTTCAAAGGGCTCTAAATGACCCAGCCAAGGTAGAAGGGTCTTATCTAGTAAAACGATTGGCTGTTTTTTAAAAAAATTACAATTTTATACTTTTTAACCTCAAACGCTCGTCTTGTCTTGTCTCGTCTGCCTGAACTCAGTTTTTTCCGGTTCATGACAGTTAGGGTTTGTCGAAAAACTCCTATCTCATTTTCTCCTCCAACTTTAAAATAATCCCAAATTTTAGATGTTCAGAATCGGTTGCATCGTTGAAGTCCAGTATATAGAGAAAAATCCTGACATGTTTTCCTCAAAAAACATAATTTCTTTACATCTGAAGAAAGAAAGACATGAACATATTGGATGGCAAGGGGGTGGGTACGTTATCTGTAAATTTTTGTTCTGGAAGTGGACTTCTCCTTTAATGTAATGTCTTGATTATGAACACACTGGTTTGTAGTACAAACAGTTTTGCAGTTTACTGCATGTTATTATTTATCTAGTTATATCTCTATAGAAGATAATGAACGGGAAGTCTCACCTAAAGGCTTACTTCTTACTTCTGCATTTCATCTGTAAAAAGAACAATGTAATGATGTTCAGTTATTTGTTACTAATTTTTAGTAACATTTTACCAAGTGAAAGAAATTGACAATATGTCCAATTTGTTTTATTTGTGACCCTGGACCAAGGGTCTTAAGGGTAAATTTTTTGAAATTGAGATTTATACATCATCTGAAAGCTGAATAAATAAGCTTTCCATTGACGTATGGTTGTTAGGATAGGACAACATTTGGCAGAGATCGTCTTGCACTAGCTCGACTTCACGTAGTCAAAAGGTTGGAAAGGTCACGTGTGACGTTGGCAGAAGTACCAACCCAGTATTTACAAAGCGAACGTGCAAAGAAAGTCAGAAAAGTCAGAAAAGAGGTAAAACAACGATGTCGGACAATTTTAAAGTTGGAGGAGAAAATGAGATTTAGTTTTTCACCCAACCCTACCTTGTTGAACCGAAATACAGTGTCAAAGAACTAACCACGTGTGACCTTTCCTTTCCGATTACGCAATGTGTGAAGACACCCTAGTGCAAGATAAGCATTCGTGGTTAAAAAGTATATACGTTTTTATTTTTATTTTTAAAATGACCAATCGTTTTGCTAGATAAGACCCTTATTCTTTGGCTGGGATCGTGTAGAGCCTTTTGAAGCTGCACTGTGGACTTTCAAGCCATTGGCTCCCGCTGAACTCCAGGAATGTTTTATTTTGAAAGTGAACTAATCCTTTAAAAGGAATCAGATCCAGCTTTATCAACAATCCCAAATCAACAATCTGCGTTTTCCTCCATCAGGGCGCTGGTGTTTGTTGCCCATGGAGCAGGAGAGCACTGTGGGGGATATGCTGACATTGCTCACAGCCTGACCCAGCATGGCATTCTGGTGTTCGCCCACGATCACGGTGAGTGGCAGACTCCTAATCAAACGGCTAAAATCCCCAACACACAGATTTGTTGGTTAGCAACAGTGCAGCAGTGTTTTGGGTGGTGTAGGAGGGCGTGCTCTTTATGAGGCTTGTAAGAGTGTGGGGTGAAAAATGTATTTCCGCCCACGTTTGATTCCTTGTAATGCATCCACCCAGTTTTCCTGTCATTTCCAACAGATGTTGTGGGCACGGACACCCTGGGTTTACAGAGGGGGATGTAGAGAAATGACAGAAATGCAATGAAACGAGTAGAGAATATAGAAAATAGCAGGTGCTATGTGTACAGAATGTTAAAGCGGTTTTGTGGCAGTGCCATGGTAACTAATGATTCACGCAGAGAGACAGCAAGCCGCCTTGTGATGAGCAGTTGGGGTTGTGTGAGTGTGTGATTTGACTGTCTGGTGTCTCGGTGTGAGTAATTGGTTCTATTGAAATACAACAAACAGAAAGCATTACAGTCAGTTAGTCAGTCTCTCTCTATCAGTTTCTTTCTGTCTCTCTCCTCCTCTAACATGCAGCCTCACCTCTCAGTATGCCTGTGTGCACACATGCTTTTTGGAAATTCTATTCTATTGTATTCTATTCATTTATATGTTCCGTTAGTCATTTATGTTAATTTGCTTGACTAAATGTCATGTCAGTTGTATGCCGAAATTTCCTGAGCTTTTCAGTGTGAGCCGTTGTGAGTGACAGCTCTCTTTTATCTCCTGTTTAAATAGAGAGCTGATATACAAAGACACGGATGAGGGGAAGCATATGATTGAAGTATAATTCTGTTTTTCTTTCTGTCTCAGTTGGTCATGGTCAGAGTGAAGGTGAGAGAATGGATATCAAAAACTTTCAGCTTTACGTTAGAGACGTCCTCCAACACATTGACATTATGAAGGGCCGGTACCCCAAGCTGCCAGTCTTCATCGTTGGACACTCTATGGTAGGACACATTTTGAAACCAGTTCTCCATGTTTTTCCATAAGCAAACAAAGGTCACATGCTTTCCGTTTACACCAAGAATGATAACCTGAAAAAAATTCATTGTAAAGATTTCCCTAGCCAGTGGGAACTTTTTGGGGCATTTTAATATTTTATTTTACATATTGATTTGTGTTGTATTCATGCTTTCATGCAGGTCTGATTTTGGCAGGCACGAACAAGTTTGCAGATGTGTCGTTCATATTTACATGTTTTCTACATTTGTATTGAAATTCTTTCTGAGAAGCAGACGTGGTCACAGAAGATGTAAATATTTTTGCAGGGGAAACTTCTATGCTAACATTTAACCCTGTGTTTAATAACTATTCAAAACCATCTACAACTAAAGTAAACTATTTTGAACTGTCTGTGACTCATGGGGTGGAGGCCACAGGAAGACTGTTTGCTTTTTCTTTGTTGTATTTCCCATGTTCAGTATGTGTTAATCCCAAACTGTGGTTGTGCATGACTGAATGTGAACAAAAAATCCAGCTGGAAGCTCTTTACCTTTGTTTTTGCTCAACAGTTCCTATTAATAAATCAGACCAGCTGCATACTCAAGAAGATTTATGAACCTTATAGACTGTATTTCTGTTGTGATTTTTCTGGAATAGTTGCATGGTATAAATATCTCACCGCATGGGTGTCCTGGTTAAGAAATCCTTCATTCTACAGTTAATACCCATAATGCACTGTTCTCTCTCCTGTTCCTTCAGAGCTTTCCCACTCTAAATAATGAAATCTCTTTCTGCTGCTCTCAATTTCTCTTCCTTTTTCTTGACTTTAATTTGGTTCTTCCCCTCATTTACTCTCTAATCTAGTATCTTATGTAATACCAGGCTATTTGGTCCTTATATAATATGGAAAATGAAATGATTTTACATAAGGCTTCCTGTAAAGACATTTCCAATTAGGTGTGTCTTGTTCAGTCATGGGACTATGTGACCTTGTACTTTCCACTTCCTGAGACCAAAGGAACTGAAGCTACTAGCTGAATAAACATTTGCTTTCCTATCACGTTTACAGATGAAAACTATCAGCGTCATATAATAATGTGTGCGTGTGTGTGTGTAAAGGAAAGGCACGTACAGATGCAAGCTGTTGTGAGTGTATTTATCTTGTGTGTAGGGTGTGTGTTTAAAACTTTACTCCCAGTTACTCCTGGGGATGCAAAAATCCCAATTAAAAAGTAATTACCTTATATAATCAAATCAAAGCAGACCACCTATTTTCTTGATGAAGCTTTTAGTGTTAGTGTGCGTTTGTAGTGTGTGTTTTTGTGTGTCTGAACTGAGTGTGTGTTTGGGTTTCTATGTCTAGACTAAAAGTGTTTGTGTGTGAGTGCGTAACTTAAAACGGCCCATTATTGGAGTCTCTTAGAAATGTGGTGGGAACTGTTCTTTAATCTCTCCACCTCTTTTGAATCCTGGCCTCTACTCATGAATATTCATAGATAGGATCATAATAGAAACAAATTGAAGAAAACAGAGGAGCAGAGCTTTAGAAAATTACAAATTAGGGGCTTCTCACTCAGATTCACCCATGTGGAGATGAAAAACATGTTTGTAGGGGTGTGCGATATTTATCGTCTGCAATAATTTCGTAATTGTTGTTTTAATAATATGTGAGCTGACATTATCAAGTCACTCACAAAAACACGTCTTGAGACTCCAAAAACATTCACTGTGTGATAAATCGTACTGATGCAGTTAATGTCCCTATAATTCTATTTATGAAAGCAAAGAAAATATTCCTTTATGGGGTTTTCTGCTAATTTATGCTGTCTAAACCACGGAAAAAACGTGTGAAAGCTGCTAAATCATATAAAGAAGGACTTAGTAAGCAGGAAAGGGCGCGATATTTTGACAAACTAACGTTAACAAGTGGTAAAGATACGCCTGCCTGACCGGAAATGATAAGAACACTAATGTTGTCAAGATGCCTGGAAATCCTGATTCAGTTTGGCCACCACAAACGTATTTGTTCCTCAGACAGTTTTTTGCACTCCTCTCCTTTATTTGTTATAACTTTTGGCAGTCTATAGTACTCCAAATGTTTTTTTTTCCGGTCCGACCGATTAGTACAGCCCAAAACATGATAATAATTGACAATTTTCAGCAGGAATAATCAGCTAAACATTCGAGAATTCGTTCGGTTCAGTGGCATTGTTTACATTCAGTACATTCGACTGATTACGCGTCGTGAAAACATTAACAGCCGTAAATATTAGGCTGTGATCGCAGTCATAAATACTAGCGGTGTTTCGTTCTTAAATGAATCTGTGTGAATGAATCATTTGAGTCAGTGATTTAATGATCCATTCGTAAAGGCAACCACTTGCTTCGTTTCAAAACGAATCAGCTCTTTTTGAACGAATCGTTTGAATGTATGATTTAATGAATCACTTATTAAGACAGGGACGTGCCGCCTCCTAATGGCTTTTTTAGTGTCATTTATTTATCCATTACCGACCTGAACCAGCAAATGTACTAGCACAAAAACAAATTTACCTAAATATTGTTTAATAAAGCTATGTGCAGTTTTTCTTATTGTTAAAAACTAGGGATGTCAATAAAATAAAATGATCACAGTTAATCTAACAATTTATGATTTGTTTTACAAAGTTGAATTAAAGTATAATATCATAAAATATATTCATTGACCCTAGTTTGAAAACCCTTGCATTCATAGAAAATTCCAGTTACGGAAATGATGACTTTTTTTTTTTTTTTAACTGTGGAATAACTAAACTATATTCTGCTGTTTTTAATAACATGACTGGGTCTGTTTGTTTTATTACAGGGAGGGGCCATTTCCATTCTGACCGCATGTGAGAGGCCGCAGGATTTTGCAGGTGTGGTTCTCATTGGCCCCTTGGTTCAAATGAGTGCTGAAACTGCTACACCATTTAAGGTAAAACGTCACTGGACAAGCTATAGTGACAGTCAATTCTTCTTTTTCCCCAGTTGTTTGCATTTAATATCCATCAGCTGAAACATGAGGCTGTAAATTAGATCTGCTGCCCCCTGCAGTCAGACTGTTTAATGCAATCAAATAACAAGAGCTTTCAAATGTCAGCTGTCAAATAACAGCAGTAGAGCTCTCAGCAGTGTAGCAGGCAGCAGTGATTTCGTCTATTCAATCAGTCTCTGCCTCTCACATTTATTGCAAGATATTTGTGTGTGTGTGTGTGTAAAATCAGTTCTTATCATATGTCAACTATGAACATGTTCCAGTTGAATTTAACAGCCAGAAAGTATCTAAGTATCTAAATAACCTTTGTGTTAATTTGGAAGTAGTTAGAGTATCTATTGTATTATTTCAAATATTGTAATATTTCAAACACACTTATTTTTGTGAATTATTTAGTTGTTTTAAAAAAAGTTTATCTAAAGCAAGAACATTCATACATTTTAGACATGGATTAGGTCCAGGGCCACTGACTGTTTATCCAAAATGTGAACACTGTAATTTTTGTTAGCTGTTTAATTAGTAAACTTGAGAATGTTTCTGTTTTTTAAATATGTAAATTAAATATATAAATATGTAAATTCAGTCAATCACTATCTGATGTAACAGAAATGTTCAGTTCTCTGTGGTGAATCGTCAGTATCTGTGGGTTTTTGGATTCTTTGCAGGTTTTCCTGGCAAAACTTCTAAGCCGCCTGACTCCAAAACTCTCTCTTGGTTCAATCGATTCACAATGGGTCTCACGGGATCCCAAACAGGTACAGGAAGCTTTGGCAGTATGTATATGTGTTCGTGTAAATTTCACACTGACAGTTTGTGTTTGAATAGGGCTAAGCAGACAATCTGGCAGCGTTGTTTATAATGTTTGCTGTTGAAGCAGTATTTACACAGTAAACCTACTCTTTCAAAGTGAAGCATATATGTGACCCTGGACCACAAAACCAGTCATACTGGTCAGTTGTTTTCAAAATTGAGATTTATATATAATCTGAATAAATAAGCTTTCCACTAATCTATGGTTTGTTAGGATAGGACAATATTCGGCCGAGGTACAACTGTTTGAAAATCTGGAATCTGAGGGTGCAAAAAAACCTAAATATTCAGAAAATCACCTTTAAAGTTGTCCAAATGAAGTTCTTAGCAATGCATATTACTAATTAAGTTTTGATATATTTATGATAGGAAATTTACAAAATATCCTTATGGAACATGATCTTTACTTATTATCCTAATGATTTTTGGCATAAAAGAAAAATCAATCATTTTAACCCATACAATGTATTGTTGGCTATTGCTACAAATGTACTCATGCTACTCACGACTGGTTTTGTGTTCCATGGTCACATATGTAGTGATAACATATGAGTGTAATTTTCTTCATAGCTTGGCCCTGGAATACTGTTACGTCTACCGAAACATCTGGTCCCATTTATTTAGCCATTGTAGACAACATAAACATCTTACCGTCAAATAAACTTCATTGTTAATTTCATTGTGTTTGTTCAAAACCTCAGGTTTATTTTACTCTGTTTACTGAGTCTAGTCTTAAGCAAATAGTTACTGTTATATTAGGATCATGTTTGTAATCCTACAAAATCTCCATCTGTCCATTAGGTGGAGGCATATGACACAGATGAGCTAAATTATCGCGGAGGGCTGCGCATTTCGTTCGGAATGCAGCTGATGGATGCGGTGGCTCGCATCGAGAGAGAATTACCCAACATCACGTGGCCCTTCTTCATTCTCCATGGTGATGCCGACAAGCTTTGTGACATCAGAGGCTCTCATCTAATGTATAATGAGGTCAAGAGCACTGATAAAAAACTGAAGGTGAATCAAACGTGCATAAACACGGACATAAAAAGCAAGAAGTAACATTCTCTCATCATTTGCTCATCCGCATGCCAATTCAAAGCGATATGACTTACTTCTTTTGTGGAACACAAAAGAATACAGTTGAATTCAAAAGTTTACATACACCTTGCAGAATCTGCAAAATGTTAATTATTTTACCAAAAAAGAGGGATCTGTCCTGACCTGAATAAGATATTTCACGTAAAAGACGTTTACATATAGTCCACAATAGAAAATAATAGTTGAATTTATAGAAATGACCCAGTTCAAAAGTTTGCATGCACTTGATTCTTAATACTGTGTTGTTGTTACCTAAATGAGCCACAGGTTTTTTTGTGTGTGTGTGATAGTTGTCCATGAGTCCCTTGTTTGTCCTGAACAGTTAAACTGCACGCTGTTCTTCAGAAAAATTCTTCAGGTCCCACTAAATCTTTGGTTTTTCAGCATTTTTGTGTATTTGAACCCTTTCCAACAATTACTATATGATTTTGAGATCCACCTTTTTACATGGAGGACAACTGAGGGACTCATGTGCAACTTCAGAAGGAAATACGATGTATTAAGAGCCGGGGAGGCAAATCAGGGTAAATTTAATGTATTTTGTCTTCTGGGGAACATATAAGTATCTTCTGAACCTTCTGTAATAGTCCCTCAGTTGTCCTCATTGTGAAAAGATGGATCTCAAAATCATGTAGTCATTGCTGGAAAGGGTTCAAATACACAAACATGCTGAAAAACCAAAGAATTTGTGGAACCTGAAGGTATTTTCTGAAGAACAGTGGGCAGTTTAACTGTTCAGGACAAACAAGGGATTCATGAACAACTCATCAAGCAAAAACATCTTTTATGTGAAATATCTTATTTAGGTCAGTACTAAATAAAAAGATAACATGCATTTTGTTTGATCACTCTTATTTTGGTAAAATAATTACCATTTTGCAGATTCTGCAAGGTGTGTCTAAATTTTTGACCTCAACTGTACATTTCAAAAAATGTCTCGGTGTTTGTTTTTTCAGGTACATGCTATGAAAGTCATTGAGGTCCAAAGTTTTGGACCCTGTTCACTTTAATTATATGAACAAAAGTTGAACATTTCTCAAAATATCTTCTATTCATGTTCTGTAGAAGAAAGAAAGTATGACAGGTTTGGAAAAACATGAGCGTAAGTAAATAATAAAAGGAATTTTTATTTTTGGGTGAGCCCTGCCTTTAAACTGCAGAACTCCAGGTTTGACTTGTGAATATGATCTGAGCTGTTGTTGTGCCAATAGATGTTTTGGATATCACAGGATAACCTGTTCCAGATGCACATTCATGCTGTACTCTGAATAAAAACATATATCATCGACCTCCACAATATTCATGCACACACTATAAAAAAAATCCTGTCATTTTTACAGGAAAAACTGACAGCTGTGGTTGTCAGAATAATTTTGTAAAAATACAGTAAAAATGTAAACATATTTAATAAATGCACTGTTGTACCTATATTAACTTTTAAAGCTTATTTTGCGGCGTTTATAATCCTTTTGATGGATTGCGTCAAGGAGTTGTAAAAACCGCTATTACACACACTCTATGAATGAATCGCGTTTGTGCCGAACTCTTACAAAGCAAACAAAAACGAACACTATCCTTCGATCCATGAACGTTTCTCTCAGTTAATACAAACAATCTCACAGTCTGAAGCGTCTGTCATAGCAAATCAACACACGCTGTCGTGAATAGTTAGACGAAGCGTCTTCTCATAGGATAAGAACACGCAGCCTCATGAATAATTATGAGACACCAACGCGTCATCGAAGTACTATAGTCCGTTGCCACGTCACAAGGTGTGACGTAAACACAATGTAGTTTTTAAACCCGGTAGATGAAAATATCGCACAAAAGCTGAAAATTAACCAGTTTTCTCCAACAATTAAAATTAATGGATGCTAACATTGTCATCTATGATGTGCAGCACCTGTGCTAAAATCTCATTTACGGTAGTATTTTTACAGTCTTTTACAGTTTATGCCTTCCTAACCCACAGATCTGTATGTGTTTTTGTGACCAAAAGGTATATGAAGAAGCCTACCATGCCCTACATCATGACTTACCTGAAACAGTCGAGTCTGTCTTGAAGGAGGTGAGCACCTGGATCCTGGAGAGACTCCCCGCCCCTCATGTGTCTTAGCTGTCAATCACCACACGCACGCATGCCTAAGCCCCGCCCCCTCGACTGAATCTTTCATCTCTACTGACAAAGAGATGTCTGATTGCACTACATGCCAACAAAACTACCCTCATTCTAATTTACCTAGGTGATAACACAGATATGTATGAGTAGATGCCCTATTAGCGGCTGTTTCTACGGTCCGCTATGTGTAAGCTATCTGCCATACAGCAATGGTCAAAACCTGTCTGCAACAATAGTTAAAAACATGTATGAATATCTATATCTGCAATAGACTTCAGCAGACGGTTTTGCTAAAATTACACAATACAACAAGATTAATATTAAAAGTTAAAGGAAAAGTCCTCTTCCAAAACAAGGATTTACATATAATGTACTCACCCCCTTGTAATCCAAGATGTTCATGTCTTTCTTTTTTCAGTCGTAAATAAATTATGTTTTTTGAAGAAAACATTTCAGCATTTTTCTCTATATAATGGACTGATATGGTGCCCCGATTTTGAACTTCCAAAATGCAGTTTAAATGCGGCTTCAAAC